>KN837294.1:12318-33300 GCA_000827215.1 Sphaerobolus stellatus SS14 | reverse complement strand
TCTATGTTATGTCTTTTAAAATTCAAGATGATAGCGAAGGGTTCGCAGGTCAATTTTGGAAGAAAGTGAATTCCAAATGAATGTAGTTCAAGTGCAGTAAGGCGGGTAGTCCCTTGAGGGCATTGTGACCAATAAACATCTGGAACTTGACAATATCCTTCCTCCGAGATTATGGCATTATTGATGAAGAGATATAGTTCATTTATGGGCCATGTTCCAGGTGTGTTCTCTACTTCAAGTTCAATAAACCATCGTATAGCATATACTGAGTTGAATAATCCTCTTCAGAGTTTGTTCAACAAGTAAATGGTTATGAGACTTACCTAGATTAAGGTCTAATAATTTACATCTGGACGAGGGGCATATAGCATCGAATCTTGATTTAAAGTGGCAGATTTCAGCCAGGAAAGAGTTCCATAATAGTGTGTCCCTCTCCCTGTCATTATCGGCATGGCAGTATTGTAAGAGTGTCATTTTTTCAGTTGTGTGAGATTCAGTGAAACTGCAAATTAAATTTATAAACTTCTTAGATGTAATATAGTTAATAGCCGCCAACATACCTTAGCCGTATCCCTTTATCACTTCGTTTGAGACTACTCCACACCCCGGAACTGGTGGTGAATAATTCCCAATCATGTTCCTTGTAATCATGGATTGAAAAATTCGCAACCAATTTCACCTCCTCAGATAAAGAAGTAAAATGATAAGGAACACTGCATCGCTGACATGTTGGACAGGGTAGATAGCAAGCATAAACACCTCCCAATCGAACCTTGTCTGAATCAAGAGGGAATTCTTTATAGACTATAGGGATCACAGAATGAAAATTCTGCAATAAAGAAGTCGTTTCAGCAGGACTTCTTGCAACACGACTTTCCAACTGTGTCTGTAATGCCTGGAGACTGCTCTCGTCAATTATTACATCAGTGGATGAATAATTGCTAGCCCTAAATAAGTCAGGACCGGTATCTGGCTCGACAGTAAGATTTAGAGACTATTGGTAAGTAATTGCAATGAAGGAAATGTAAGGATGACTAAGTATGCACCTGACAGTAATATTGAGATCTTAACACGATTGTCATTTCCGAAATATATCCCTAGTTGTGCCTTGCCTGGTTCTGTATAACCTATGTCGATATTGAAATCCGTTCCCAAATATTGGATCTTTTCGGTCTTCAAAAACGAAGGAAGTTTAGCTTGTATATGGTGAACGCCATCCTAGTTTAAAAACCAATTTGAGGAAGTTCATAACAAGCTCTAGGAGACATACTTGTATGTCACGGCTCTACACCCAATGATGTGGTCATCAATCTAGCCATAAGGTTTCAAGGCGTATTCATTCACCCACCATCCGATATCTCGTGGTAAGGTGTTCTAGAGTGTTCCATGTCAAGTCTAGCGTTCCGTAACTGTTAGCCCCTTTAACTGGCCGCAGGTCTGACAGGTGATCAAACCTGAGAAAGACTCTTTCATTATCAAAACGCTGAAAACATACCTTCATAAAAGATTACTGCAAGTAAATGCTGTGATTTGCAGAATCCTAAAACCTGGGTGATATTTGGGTGTCTTTAACTCTTTCAGTTTGAATACGAAGGAAGATGATTCATGCCAGCCTACCGTAGGTGTTCCATAATTCGTAATTCAGCCTTCAATTGCTTGATTTATGTTAGTCAAATCATTCATAAAGAACCCAATATGAATACCTCTTTTGATTCTTTCCCCTCGTATACTTTCACGGTGGTTCGATGTGACATTCCATTAGCTGACGTCAATGCATGGTACTCTTTGAAAGGAAGCGGCATTCTGCGGCGGACAGACAATATAGAGTTGTTATGCTTGATTTCCGCCTGCAAATTAATATCTCCCGGTTTGAGTTCATGGAACTACAGTTTGACCTAAGTCTTGTTCCCGGAGTATGAATGACCAGATACTCACATCTTCGAACTCTGGAATGTGATCGTTGTCCATCCCTGGCAGTAAAGAAACACTGGCTAGACTCCCGTCAATTTTAAACATCTGAACTTGCAGATGAGTGGAAACTGTGCAATATAACTTTGGGGATGATTCAAAATGGAAACTCGGATTCCTCAATTTCCATCACTTACCACCAGATCCTCTCTCAATGTACTGATATCCTTCTGGTACCTTGATATTATTCCTCTGATCTGCTCCGAGCGTAGATAATTCCTAATCGGGCGAGACTGAGACTCTGAGACGAATAGAGTGTGATCTTTGAGAAGCCGTTCCATCAAACTAAGAGAAAGCGATTCGTTGAAGAAGACGATTCATCAAAGAGAGGAAGGATGCGAACCTTTGGAAATCTGAGCACATCTTCGTAAATTCATCCGAAGGCTCGGCCCTTGGTGTCCCTGATATTGCTTTCTGTAAAATCTGGAAGACTCTTGTGATGCTCTGAGTGAGGTCCTTGAACATTTCTTTGTTATCCTTAGATTGCTTAAAGCGATAAGGGAATTATCCATCTGAATGAAACTTCCAATACATCATTCACATACCTTCAACGGTTCAAGGATATCACAAAAGATATTAGCACCACCCTCGATAAACGAACCAGCCACGGGGATCATCTTCGCTGCATCGGCAGTGATTTTAGCAGCCTTCATAGCATGCGATATCCACTCTCCATCGCTGCCGCTGTTAGAATGTTTTCTTCTGAAGGCTCGGATGATGAGCATGGTGCAAAAGGTCAATGTGGGAAGAAAGTAGGATGGGTGGGGTAGTATCTCCATAGGCGCTATACAATATCAATTAATATGTCTGCTTCGAGGCAGTGCCATACTAACTCCATTCGGTAATCCTTATGTTAGCCTCTGTGACTGTTGCAATGCCATCCATGGCTGTACATCTTCGAAAGAAAGTCACGGGGCTGTATTGCAGGGAGATTCGGTACTTTCGAAGTCCGTGTCATCCCTCGTTCCCCTGAGCTGTCATACAAAAATATTACCTTCCTTTCCTTGAGGTTTACTCACAGGACCCCAGAGAAGCCACGCTGTGTCTTTCATATTCCAATAGAACACAGGATGTCGTCGGTTTCTTTCGCTAAGCCTCCCGGGCCCTCGGTACGAAGATGTGTGGCCTTCCCCTCATGTGGCAGTTCTAAGCCAATCACAGCCTTATAGCAAGATGTAGACGGATGAACGTTACTTTTTGTTGGGTTTAAATCATCGAACCATACACGTAATCTTCGTCAAATCTTGGGCATAGCATTCAAGAATAGAGGCGCGATAACTTCAACTTAGTTTGGGTCCAGCCCACTAGTCGTGGCACAGCGATTACTCCGATTAAATTGATACTGAATGAATGAACCTTGACCTGAATAGCGATGTCCGTGTAAAACATCTATCTAGTGTAATTTATCCGTATTTATATGTCGCAAGAATCGAAAGTGGCATATCAGGCAGTGTCAGGCCTGGCCAGGTCGTCAGGTAGAGTTTAAATTGGTCAGCCTGACATAGTTTAAAGCTTCCGGCTGGTTGGCCAGGTTGGCCAGGCTCGCCAGGCATTGCCAGGCCTTGTCAAGCTCACTAGGCATTGTCAGGCCTGGTCAGGCGCTCACAATAAAAAAGAAAAATATTATGAATCTTTCAATTTCTTCACTTTTTTTTTTCTGTGTTACTTTACTTAGTCACTTGCTTTTGTCATTTTCTAATTACTATTAATATCTGGCCAGAGCAGGATTCAAACACAGGACTGTAAAAGAAGAATTACCAAATATATTGCGCTAAACCACTACACCAAAGGGACTTTAATACTTTATGCTACCTAACGCTACATGGTGGTTCTTGCACTGTCCATATAAAAATGGTAAGGAGGTATAAACACTAAGCAGACAAACACTTTTTTCCTTTCTCGGAACTCTGCAGTACATTCAGCTCAGATGTTTTTCACGATCGTTGCTTAGTGAAAAATTCAAAAATGTAACGATCGGGCAATAAGTACTTTTTTGAAAATGCCCGAAGGCACAATCGAGGTTTTTACGGAAAGTGCACTATCGATAGCTTTTATACCGAAATTGCACGAACGATGCTTTTTTTACTCAAAATGCACGAACATCACTTTTTTAAAAGTGCACGATCGTTAGTTCTCAACCAAAAGTCACGATAGGGCCTTTTCGTATTAAAAGCACCTCGCGTGTATCCGTTGCTGGGGTCGCACAGAACACTCTTCGTGACTGAAATTGTAGGAAAACGAGACTCATAGAACTTTCCATGTTGCTCTTCAGGCCATTTTCCATCTGGATTGTCCTTGATGAGGTTGCGAAGGTCGGTGGCTTTGAGGTCTTCTTAATCTGGAAGTCAGAAAGCGCCGAATTTTGCACGACCATGCTCACAAGTCCTCGGTGCAATATGGCCTGCGATTCGGAAAATTTTCAGTTTCATTTGTCGAGCTTTCGGTGGTCTTCATAGAGGGAAGGTAGGGGCAAAGGATAGATAGTGCGTTTTTTTCAAAGTTTGCGATCGTGGAAATGCTCGATCGAAGGAAATACACTAAAATACCCAAACGCCGATGCGACGATCGTTGATTTTTAGTAAAAAAGCCCCGAACGCACGATAGTAAAAAACATCTGAGCTTAATGTACTCGAACTCTGACGCAATCAAAGATAATCCATATTTGGGCATGTACGAATTATGTAATATATTGGTGGACTCTTTCACACAACAATGTTAAATTTTATTTTATTTGTTTTCCTCCTTCGAATATTAAAAAAAAAGAAGATATTTACACATTCCTCAACTAGATTTTGGTAAAGGCTTCGCCGCTCTCCCAAGTTATTAACACCCCTAATCCTAACCCTTTATGCCCTAACTTCCTAATTCTAAGTCAAAATCTTAAATTTCAACTAGATTTTCTTGGGGTCTTCACCATTTTACTAACGTACTAACCCTAAAAAAATGATCACATAAAGAACCGAACCTAACAGTCTGAGTATTACCAATCAGTCATCAATCACCAATTTCCGGCCCTAAACCACTAAGCTATCATTACCTCGACACTAGTCTGAAAGTCACGCTAATACAATCACATTCTAGCTCTACCCAGATGCAAGTGACAAGTAGTTATCGGGCGCTAGCGGAGGCATTCCGGAAAAGGAAATAGTGTTTCTCTGCTTAAATTTCTTAGATGTCGTCCTTACCATCAATGCTGGGTGAGCCCATGATCAGGTCGAAGTGCAGTCGGTCAGGACTGGCCAGGACATGATCAGGTCAGGGTGGAGTCGGTCAGGACTGGCCAGGACATGATCAGGTCAGGGTGGAGTCGGTCAGGACTGGCCAGGACATGATCAGGTCAGGGTGGAGTCGGTCAGGCGCTGACCAGGCCTGGCCAGGGCCTGATGATGCCTGGAGAGGTCATCATAACTGACCAGGCAATTTCGATTTTTGCGACATACCATTAAACAATGCTCCATGGATGTTAAAGACGTTAAGACTCCATATTTTATTCTCTTGTCATGCCATCCTCAACTCTTAATTGCTCCAAATTCTTACATGATACATAATATAATCGCTACCGTTTGATAGATAGTTTAGGGGCTTGCTAGTCATGACTAAGAATCAGAATCAATGAAGATGTACTTAGAACTAATTGTTACTTACAGAGTTGGGAATGCTCGGAAGGATCCTTTCTCGTACTGTCAGGCAGCTTTCGGCTCTAATTTTCGTCCCTAAAAACCTGAACGACCAATGCTAATGGTCCGCCTTTGGAATTGTCTTGCATACATAATCAGCAACAGTATTAGCACTTCGTGAAGAACTTGGACTTACTGTTGTCGGATCACCCAACTGTGCAGATGGTGCGAAAAATAGCTGTTTATTTTCCCCAGTTGTAATGCTCCAAAATACTCAGATTGATATAGACCATGCGAGTCTACCTTCAAGAAATCATTCCTCATAAAGGTGCTCGGATCCGCTTGTAGAGTCCATCCAGGACTCTTATATTCTAAACCAGGCTTATCGGTTGCTGGGTTGCCATTGAAAGAAAGATGCACTAGTAATCCTTTTCCAACGGTTTGAATGATCCATGATTTCGTATTAACCACTATATGTCGTAAAATCAGTTGAGATCCAACATAGAGAGAAGTTAGAATTTAGTACTGGACCGTTTTCCGTGTCAAAATCTTCGTTCGCTCCAGCATTTACAAGACTCATTGTAGGAAAACCACTATAATCATCGAGGCAAGCGACTTAAAGGTTATCGATCCAGAGTTTGTAAGTGCCGTCTTTGATGAGTTTTGCCATAAGTCTTCGAATGTTTGTTACCCAAATGTCTTTTTCAGAGACGTATTTATATGTTATACATAGAGGAAGTATAGTGGTCTTCTTCAAGTATCCATAGACCAATCCCGACATTTTCGTTTATTTCTTCCGATATTATCCAGACGAGCCAATACCAGTCAATAAGTATGCTGTCTCGAAAGGAATTATGGAATCACATGGTCCTATATCTCCAAATCCTGCACTTACCCTGCAACGCAGAAACGCAGCCCAGCGACCCAGTCACGACGCATCGTAAAAGACGAATACTTACATTAATCAATACGTACCTAGAGCTCCTCCCTTCAGGTTTTAAAGAAACCTACTTATACCCTCCCAAAGTATCGACTTAAGGTATAAACAGGATACTTATCTGTGCCTTGTACATCCCAGATGTCGATGATGCTGTCGCCCGCTGCGTGAAGCGGACAGCGGGGTATAGGCGTGGGTGGGCGCACGGAAGCTTTTCTTCTGCATTCGCCGTCATGATGACTGCTTCAGTTACCTCGGCACGCGTCCTATGCTGCACCGGCATTGGGCAATTCAACGCGCAAAGTCCACGCTGTCCCCGGTCCCGTCAAAGTTGGCATTGACGTCGAAGAACATATCTCCCTCCTTCGATTCGTACAATGTCTCTGCAACATCGAGAGATGTTACGACGTGTCAGATGTCGAATCGCACGAAGCAGACACAGGATTAACAATCGGTAGAGCGGGACAGAGCCAATTCTAACACATCCTACCGCAATGCTACGCGTATTCCGTCGCTGCTGAATGGCGTCAGCTTCTTTGACGTTCGTCGATGTATCCTCATTCCGATTCTCAAGATGCGACGCACCCATTTCTCTATGGCTCCATGACCTCCGCGATGAGCTTTACTACTCCTTGCTCTCCAAGAGCATCAATGACAGTCCTTGCCGCCGCTGGTCTTCATACATGCATCAACTCGCTCATTCCTCCCCGACTCCAACTCCCCCACAAAGATCTTTACCACTGCTGCTCCCAAAAGAGCATCAATAACAGTATCTAGCATCAGTGTCACAGCACTGTGCATCAACATAATTCTATTCCTACAGCCAAGTTCCCTGTGGCACCATAGCCGTCGACTCCCACTTTGGAATCCTAGACCAAATGATGGTTGATACTGGCGGGAGGAACATGATTGTGGCGACATATGAGCAAATGAGAAGACTTCGAGGCGTAGAGTCGAGTTGTGGAGAATGGACGGAGATGTGGATGTCAGCTAGAGGCGGCACTGCTGCTTGGATTGATGCGGTGTGGGTGTGGTGTGCATTTCTTTGCAGGCTACAACTGCTACTGCTTCGTTCTCAGGCGGGATATCAGGAGGCATTGAGATGAATATGGCGGCAATTTATCCTGGGAATGTGATGAAGACAATTGGAGAGCGTCGAAGATGTCGCAGATCGCGCCTACACCTACACCTACACAGACAACAAACCTCGACGCCCATCATCAACTCAGCCCTCAGCCCTCAGGTCTCAGGTCTCTCATACATGGCATATCATTCACTGTATTATCCGACTTACACACGTAATTCGCCCCACCAACATCATCCCGACCTCTTCTACACCTCAAGCTCAAGTTCGGACTTCGACATCAACGCCTTATTGCTAGATACATGCACGCAAATTAAATTATCCTCGAACACGTCGCAATCGTCGGATATTCAAGCTTGACTATATCAATCCTACAAATAATTCTCTAATACAATGTTATCCAACGCTGCTACACCCGCACTCTCTGCCTCGCTCCCCAGACGTGACCAAAACGTCCCCAGCAGTGGAGACAAGCCGCCTATCTAGGATTTATCCTCCCCTCGAGATGCAGCGTTGCTAGCCAAGTGCGATAAGCATGGACGGCTTGATTGCGTGCTGCAAGGAGCTCAAGGGCGACTCGGAGGACGATTAGCAGCTCCTTAATTGCGATGATGTGAATCGTTTTGTGATCATTCGTATGGAGATGTTAAGACTGGTGCAGCGTATTCTTAAGAGTACCGTTTTGGCTTATTGGATGGACTGACAGTGCGGTTTGCGTTGACGGCTGGATTGACGAGCTTGGGCGAGGCTTAGGCTCGTCGTAGAGTCGGTGATGTGGCAGTCGATTACAGGCGCTATCTCTATGGGTTTCAGCCGTTGCTTTCATCCTGTTATTCCAAAATGAACACTACGCAATTCTAACAATGCCATATCCTCTTTTCACTCCCTGCAGAGCGCGACCACTAGTACTACCGCTTCCTCTACAAACCCGCCTTCGCTCGCGTCCTATGCTGCGCTGGCTAAGCGCGAAGTCCGCCCCATCCTTCGTCCCACTGACGTTGATAAACGGCTCTTCTGCAAGTCGGATGGAATGACAAGAATCTAAGATGGACGCTGACGGTCAACATCACTCTACCGTTCAACCCAGCTCTATTATTGAACACGGTCTTTCATTTGAATGGAGTTCCACCGTCGGTTCAATGCCATTCGTGTAATAATTCGGTAATGACCTCCAAGAAACCCCGGACCCTGTCTTGTCACGGATGAGCGAGATGGAATACCTACTTGGAGGATTAGCTAGACCTTCCTTTTCTGTGTCTTGACATCACGCAATAAGGAGGGTCTTCTCTGACACTGTGTTCTCACGGAAATCGTTAATGAAAAGCTCTTTCGCCAAGTTGTAGAATGTCTCCGCCACTTGGAGATGAATTCGGGCGGTTAAGACACCTCTACCGCAACAGAAGACAGTCTCGTTGAATGAGCTCCACTGTTCCCTACCCTTAAAATTCAGCTACGCTCTTGAAGAAATCCCAACTTCACGTCTTCCCAGCGGATTCGCGATCGGAATGAGATACATCATATCTGGACGGCATCTTAGCTATTCCAAGTCACCTTACTTCTTCGGAGAAGAGCTGCTGGATAGACGTCTCTTTCTTTGGTCCAATATCCGGCGACGGAAGGAACCTATAAGTCATATTGAAATGCCACGTCGGTTTAGGAATATGGAATAACGAATAACATGGAAATGAATACCTCCGACGGCATGAGATGTAGAACGCCAATGGTCAATGCCGGGCGGCGACAGCAGCGATGATGACAAGGCTACTGGCTATGTATTCTTGGAATTGCCCCTGAATCTGGGAAGTTCGCTTTTACGCAGCAGTTCAGGAAATAATACGTTGAACCTGGGATCAGCATTGTCGCTCGTTAGATATTTCCTCAATCAGCTGAGATATTGCTCCACTGTTATGCCTAGATGTACGCTCATACTCCAGAATCCTCGAGCCCATGAAGGCAATTCGTTGTATTTCGGATCCATGTTAACCTTTCCGTATGCGAATTCGTGACCTGTGGTCCTCAAATCATACCAGAACAATGGTTTGTGGAGTACTTCTGCGGCCGCGAGGAATATCCAATATCCTGCAACGTTGATACATAAACGAGCATTTGATTCCCAAAATCCTATGACACTTTTCACCGGAGAACTGAATAATAAGGGGTGGCACCACATCCTGTCCTTGTAGCTTCCCAAGTTACGGTCCGAGTCTACCATCTCAGAAAATAGTACCATTATGTTTGCCATCGAGAGCGTATTCTGCTCTAGATATTCGGGTAGAGATCCTGTAAAAGAATGTCGTCTTCTCCTTTTTGATACTATTTTTTCTGTTCTAATGTCAGTGGATATGTATGTAAAGTCTGTTATAACACCCCTAGATTGAGATGGCGAGGAATTATGTATCCTGCAACACGTGCAACCTCGTCCATCGAGACGATGCTCCTTTTGAACTGCATATGCAATGCCTGGACAATACTCTCGTCAATAGACACCTTGTGCAAAAATGATGGCGCTCTGGTGGCGCTATTTTTTGTTGTGCGTCTGTTGCTCCACCTGTCAGTCCACTCGATCATTGCGCAATAGAGCAAAGGCATTGGTTTGAGCTGGTCTAGATGCAAGTGTGGGATAGCTTCATTGAGTATGATGAGCCGCATAGCAACCAGATGGAGCAACAGGTGGAGCAACAGACGCACAACAAAAAATAGCGCCACCAGAGCGCCATCACTTTTGCACAAGGTGTCTATTATATAACTAGCCAAGTGAGCCGCTGCTACGCACGGCAAGACAGTTCCTCTCCTAATAGCTATAATATATAACTGCAGAAGCCCTACTAAATCCATGAGTCCATAATTTATCAGGACTATAATTAATAAATTGCTTCTCATATATACACTGTTTTTTATTCATTATTCCATTATTATAGAACACAGAACCATCTGTATCAATTATTCTGGATGTGAAACGATTTTGTCCATAATATATAATTCCACCAGTTACCATTGTGTGAACACCCCCATTTATGCACTTATCAATATATTTGTCTATCACTGCATATTCAATTAGATCTAAATACTATGCCATTATGTGAGGCTTTGCAATGAATGTAGGATTTGTTTTTTGACACATAGTTCTGCATGATCGACATTGGTACTTTTTTTTTGAAGTCATTGCATATTGAAGCCATTTCTTAGTTCCCATAAATGATATTCCTCTATATGTTATTATATCTGCTGTAGCTGCTTTGCTGAGGTCTGATGGTCTCAATGAAAGTAGAGAATGAGTTTTGTTTTGTTCACGAAGTGTTTGACCACACACATTGCAGTTCCATCTGTGATATATCAGAACTGCATTTGTATCCAGCATCGCATGTAACAAGTCATTTATTGATATTCCAGGCAATTGGAAACCAAATAATTTTACTCCAAATTTATTGCTTAATGCATATCTAACTTGATCCCTCAATGAATCAGTATTTGTACTGTATAAACGGGCAACACCAAAACCTTGCACTATTAATAATAAATATTGATTCTTACTGGCATAATCTATGAAAGCATCTTGCAAACTACAGTGCCAAATGTTATGTAAAATAGTGAAAAGACTGTCATACCCACATGAGTTCTGACTCCATGCAAAGCCTAAATATTTATCAGGTGGTTGGGAGTTCTCTAACACATCATATGTAATAGGTAGCTGTTTATTATATCTTGATGTTTCAAGTGTGTGTTTTGAGTCAACTGTGGCTTTATTTATTATCTCATTTATATTTAAATCAACATAAGTACTTTAATTTGATACAACTTTACTTGATAATGATGAATGTATTTGTTACGTCCTGATATCTAGGAGTGAATTCGGACTCCGGATATAGTAGAACGAAGTAAGTAATTCGGAGTCCGGATGATATAACTGAAAGGACTTGGCTTAAACTTATATGTTGCACCCTTAACCGTATGTATTGTCCTTATTTCAGAATGGGTCCAGACGAACAGAGATTCAGAGTCCGGTGGTTGTCACAGACAAATCAGTTGTGAGATACTCAGGGCCTGAGTATAGTGGAACGAGAACAGAGATAGTGGAAGGCTGCTGTCTAATACAGCCTCACTGAGTGTCGATCCAAGGTATTGACAGGACCACAGTGTATTCCTCGAGAACGATGCGAGAGTTACATGATGATGACGGTAGGGTTAAACGATATATGAAAATGCTACTGGCGCGTCTACGGTTATGTCATCAAAGCGGGACCTAAATATAAGTGTAGTGAGCCGGCAGGCTTACAGATAGGCAGACAGAGGCCGGAGTGAGTTAACAGATAAACGAAGTGGATTTCTGACTGCTGAACCATAATACAATGAAGGCTATTTATACTAAATGGAGTCCGAAAATAAATGGGGAAATAATCAGGGTCACGGAGATGGAACAGATAAAGGAGAAATAAAAATGAGTGTGGTTGGCTGGCGATAACATAAAGCGGAGGCCGATGAGAATGTAACGTAAAAAATCATGTGGGACATAAAACACGTGAAATCATAAATGATGCTTGGCATCAATGAGAATAAGCAAGATAAGAAAAACGGAGATCCGAAGATAAAGAATGAACAAATATAGTGAAAGTAAAGTCGGAGGTCCGACGACAAATAGAATGTGAACAGAAACATGAGACGAAGACCAAAATCAAAGATGAATAATATAATGGAGTCCGAAGGAAATCAAAGATGAATAACATATCGGGGTCCGAGGTGGATATCGGAATCGGGTCTTGACAGTATTCCAGATGGCATGTGCTCATTTCCAAGTACATGACGATATGTTTTCCGTGTTTTCGCCGACTTCGAGTATGATGGCTCCAGAGGCTTTCAGCAATTAGCTGGCATTTTCGGGCGTCGCCGATCCACGCCTGGCAAAATAAGGAACAGTAAGTTCTTAATGCAATTTGAAACCCGTCCTATTACCTACCCTGTGTTGATACATTACCAATTCTGGGTCGCGATCATGACTACAAGTCCCGGGAAGAGTTCCTAGTCACATTAGCATCAATACAGAATCTCCTAAAATGTGGTCCCAGGTCTTAAATTGGTTCGAAGAACAAGCATAAAATTGAGGACTTGAGGAGCCCTGGATGCGCGATAGCCAGGCTGAGGAAAGGTAGTAACGGAAATATGGAATTGAGGATACGGTATACTTATTAAGATACGGGATATCTAACCTGTTACCTAGAAGTCCTAGTCTGATAGTGACGCGAATGGAGCCCTCCAGGAACGCACTGAAAACCGCTACTTCCTGGTTCCTCATCACAATTAAGTACGCAAAATCTTAACCTATCCTCACGGCTCATAAAATATCCTTGTTAATCTGGAGAGAAGATGTGACGCAGCTCAAATACCTTATGAACAGAAATCAGTCAATGGACACCAGCCAATAGCAGGCGGAAAGGTGGGAGTCCCGTGGGATGCGTTTCAAGTGCGTGGCCTCTACGTTGACAGCGGCGCCCAGACGCGTTAACGACGACCAAAACGCCCCCAGCCGTGGAAGAAGCCACCTATCTGCACTGCCCTTCCCTTTGGACGCACCGTTGTCCTCGAAATGTGATACGCATGGACGACCTGATGGAGTGTGCTGGACGAGGACGGGCGGGATACATGAGTGGGGTTCATGTTTGATTGTTGGTATCAAGGTGACATATCTGGTGTTAAAGCGTTATTCGCGCGTGAGATGGACTGACGGTGCCGTTGACGTTGACAGCATCGAGAGACCGGGGTATGGGCGTCGATGAGCGCACGGAAGCTTTTCTCCTGCCTTCAATTACCTCGGCACGCGTCCTATGCTGCACCGGCATTGGGCAATGCAACGCGCCAAGTCCACGCTGTCTTCGGTCCCGTCGAAAGTGGCATTGACGTAAAGAACGGCTCTTTCTCCGTCGAGCGTACAATGTCTCTGCAACATCGAGAGACGTTACGGTGACCGATATCGAACGGCACCCACCAGACGCAAGACCAATAAACAGCAGGGTAGGACAGAGACAATCTCACCGCAATCCGACGTTTATTACGTGGCTGTTGCTTGGCGTCAGCTTCTTCGACGTTCCTCGATGCATCCTCATCCCGATACTCAAGATGCGACTTGCCCATTTCTCTACGGCTCCGATGACCTTCACGACGCGCTTTACCACAGCTACTCTCCAAAGAGCATCAACGATGGTTCTTACCCCGCTAGCCTTTGTACATTTATCAACTCCCTCATTTCTCCCCGGCTCCAGCTCCTCCACATCGACCTTTACCACAGCCGTTCCCTAATGAGCATCGACGACGGTACTTAACATCGGTACCACAACACCGTGCACCACTACGACGCTTTTCCTACAGCCAAGCACTATCCAAGCACCATAGCCGTCGAATCCCTCTTTGGAATCCTAGACCCAAAGGTGGATCGATGCCGCCGGGATGGACATGATCGTGGCGAAATAGGGGCAAGTGAGGACTTCAGGACGTATGGTCGAGTTGTGGAGAATGGATGATGATGTGGATGTCAGCTGAGGGTAGTGCTGGTTGGGTTGATGTCGGTGCGGATGCGGATGCGGATGCGATCTTCAGGCTGCACCTGCCCAGTGCTACTGGTTCGTTCGAAGGCGGGATATCAGGAGGCATTGAGAGGACTACGGCGGCGAATTATTCTGGGAATGCGATAATGCCAGTAGGAAAGCATCGCAGATGCCGCAGATCGCGCCTCTACATAGACAGCGAAACCTCAAGGCCTCGATACGCATCATCGACTCAGCACTCAGTACTCAGGTCTTCCCTACATGACATGTCACCCACTGTATTATCTGACTTATGTGTTATTCTCCCACCGACATCATCCCAACCTCTCCTATACCTCAAGCTCAAGTTCGGACATCGACATCGACACCTTATGCTTAGATATTCACGCAAATTCAATTCTCCTCACGCACGTCGCGATCGTCCCATATTCAAGCACGACCATATCAGTCCTACATATACTTCTTCAATACAATATGCTATCCTGATCCTGCTACGCCATTCGCGCTCTCTCTCCTCATGATCAAAACGCCCCCAGCAGTGGTGACAAGCCACACATCTGGGGTTTGTCCTCGCCTTGAGATGCCCCGTTGCTCGCCGAGTGAGATATGCATGGTTGACCTGATGATGTGTGCCCCAAGGAGCTCAAGGCCGACTCGGAGGACGATCGGCAGTTCCTTAACCGCGACGTTGTGCGGGATATGTGAGTCAGTTTTTTATCATTCTTTCGTTTGGAGCTGTTGAGGCTGATGCGGTGTTCTTGTAGCATTATTGACTTACATGATAGGCTGACGGTGCCGTTTGCATTGACGGCCGCCTTGTCAATTCGGCGAGTCGATGCGAGTGGCGGTTGGTGGTGTGGCAGAGATTAGAGTTGACCTTCGGTGCTATCTCGGTGGGCATCGGTATGTTTCTCCCTTCTCCAATCAACGCTACTTAACCCTGACACATTATTTTCAATTTTCCCTCTGCAGTGCAACCACTACTGTTTATTCCACAAAACCATCCCTGCTCACATTCTGCGCCTATACACTGGCCATGGAGCGCAAAATCCGCGTCATTCCCGTTCTTGGAGGCGCCGATGAATGATACTCCTGGTAGAAGTCTTCGTTGCATCACGATGGCTCGATCTCCCAGTTCGCCTTCTTCGTACGGCGTAACAGAAACAGACGACGTCTCCTCAAAGTGGAGCCTCGTCATTAGTCTGACGCCCTTCTTGTCACCACTGAAGTCCTCAAAGGAAACACTTCTTATCCTTACGAGCGCAGTTATGTTTGGTATGGGTCATGGGATCTTGTTGTTACTGGATGGTGGTACCTATGCTTTGGAATACATTCTTTAACAGCGGGCGCATACACTACTCTTATTCATGGCACGCACTGAATGAGAGTTGATGATGCGTTGGTGGTGTTTTCAGTGCAATGTTCCCTGTTTATTCTGCTTATCTTTAGACTTTTTATCCCCCATCGGCTTATCCTTCAGGTGTAGATCTTCTAAGCATTGCACTTATTCATATTTCTTGTGGAACGATCGTACAGTTTATAAATTTTCATGTATTAAACTTCGCTGATACGGGGTCGCCTTTCGAGGTTAGGCTATTCTTAATCGGTCCTGTGTATACTGTCTATGTCTGGACATAACAACATGGATAAACTGTTACCGAGTAAAATGTCCAAGCCATTTCCTCGGAGAAACACTGATGGATATTCCTTTTTCGTCAGTGGTCCAAACTATAATCCAACCTGAATATCCGGTGATGGAAAGAATTTATTAAAATACTACATCGGTTTAGGAAACATGGGATAATGAATAAATTGGAAATGAATATCAAATAAACCCTCCGACGGCATGAAGTATAGAAACTAATGTTTAACAATGAACGGCAACAGCAACAATGATGATAGGTATCCATGGAACTGTAGCCCTCTGAATCCAGATCACTTTTACTAATCACTATTAAATGATTCAGGAAATATTATCCAAAGATCAGGGTCAGCATCCTCGCTTTCTAGATAATTCTCCCATCTCCAGAGATATTCCTCCACTGATATACCCATACGCACACTCATACTCCAGAATTCTTGAGCCCGTGAAGGTAATTCGACATATCTCGGATCAATGCTAACCTCTCCATATGCGATGTCATGCCCTGTGGTCCTCAAGTCATACAAGTGTAATGATTTGGGTAGTACTTCCGCTGCTGCGAGGAAGGTCCAATATCTCGAAGGTCGGATACCTAAACGAGCATTTGATTCCCGCAAGCGTCGCACATTCTGCAACTGAGAATTGAAAATTAAGGGACGCTTCCGCCTCTCATAGTAGTTCCCTAAGTAATGATACAAGGGTGTGTCATCTAGAATCATGTCGTTTATCGAGAAGGTATTCTCCTTCGGATATTCATGTAATCTTGGATAACCTGTAAAAGATCGGCGCTTTCTCTTTTTTGTATCTTCATTTCAGTTGTATCAGCCAATTTCTATGACGATGTCGGTGATACTACTCACCTAGATTGATGTGTCGAGGAAGTATGTGTCCTGCAGCACGTGCGACCTGATCCGAAAATGGGTTTAATCCGCAAGATTCATAGAAATTTTGAAGAAGTTCTATGTTGTGTCTTTTAAAATTAAAGATGATAGCCAAGGGTTCGCAGGTCAATTTTGGAAGAAAGTGAATTCCAAATGAATGTAGTTCAAGTGCAGTAAGGCGGGTAGTCCCTTGAGGGCATTGCGACCAATAAATGTCTGGAGCTTGACAATATCCTTCCTCCGATATTATAGGATTATTGACGAAGAGATATAGTTCATTTACTGGCCATGTCCCAGGCGTGTCCTCTACTTCAAGTTCAATATACCATCGTATAGCAAATACTGAGTCGAATACTGCTCTTCAGAGTTTGTTCAACAAGTAAATGGTTACGAGACTTACGTAGATTAAGGTCTAATGATTGACATTTGGACGAGGGGCATATAGCATCAAATCTTGATTTAAAGTGGCAGATTTCTGCCAGGAAAGAGTTCCATAATAGAGTGTCGCGCTCCCTGTCATTAACGACATGGCAGTATTGGAAGAGTGTCATTTTCTCAGTTGTGTGAGATTCAGTGAAACTGCAAATTAAATTTATAAAATTCTTAGATGTAATATAGTTAATAGTCACCAACATACCTTAGTCGTATCCCTTCATCACTTTGCTTGAGACTACTACATACCTCGGAACTGGTGGTGAATAATTCCCAATCATTCACATTATAATCATTCGATGAGAAACCCGCAACCAATTTCACCTCCTCAGACGAAGAAGTAAAATGATAAGGAACACTGCATCGCTGACATGTTGGACAGGGTAGGTACCGAGCGTATACACCTCCCAAAAGAATCTTGTCTGAACCAAGAGGGAAGGATTGATAGTCTACAGGGATCACAGAATGAAAATTCTGCAATAAAGAAGTCGTTTCAGCAGGACTTCTTGCAACACGACTTTCCAACTGTGTCTGTAATGCCTGGAGACAGCTCTCGTCAATTATTACACCAGTGGATGAATAATTGCTAGCCCTAAAGAGGTCTGGACCCATATCTGGCTCGACAGTAAGATTTAGAGACTATCAGTAAGTAATTGCAATGAAATAAATGTAAGGATGACTGTGTATGCACCTGAGAGTAATATTGATATTTTAACACGATTGTCATTTCCCAAATATATCCCTAGTTGTGCCTTGCCCGGTTCTGTATAACCTATGTCGATAGCAAAATCCGCTACCGAATATTGGATCTTTTCGGTCTTCAAAAACGAAGGAAGTTTAGCTTGTATATGGCGAACACCATCCTAGTTCAAAACCAATTTGAGGAAGTTCATAACAAGCTCTAGGAGACATACTTGTATGTTACGACTCTACACCCAATGGAGTGGTCGTCAATCTAACCATGATATTTCAAGGTGTATTCATTCACCCACCATCCGATACCGCGTCGTGAGATCTTTTATTGTGTTCCATGTCATGTCTAGGGCACCGTACTGGTTTACCACTTTCACAGGCCGCAGGTCTGCCAGATGATCAAACTAAGAAAAGATATTTCATTATCAGCTAAAAACATACCTTCATGATATATTACTGCAGGCATAAACTGCGATTTGCAGAAACCTATAATCTGGGCAATGTTATGATGGCTTTTGAGTCTTTCAGTTGCGATCTGCTCCTCAGGTAGATATATGTCGGCTTACCGCAGGGGCGCCAAATATTGTAATAGAGTCTTCAAATGCTTGATATTTTTCAGCGAGAGTCTTCTCACAGCAGCGAAGGTGAATACCTCTTTCGATTCCTCCCCTTCGAACACTCTCACAGTAGTTCGGTGGTAAGTCCCATAAACCAATGCTGATGCGTGGTACTCTTTGAAAGGATACGCAGACAGTGCGCGGCGGGAAAGCCATGACCGTCTGCGGTTAATGATTTCTGCCTGAAAATTAATATCTCCCCGTTTGAATTCATGAAACTACGATATCACAGCACAAGTCATGTAAGTCCTGAGTATTACCAAAAAACCTCTCACATCTTTGAACTCTGGAATGTCATCATCGTCCGTCCGTTGTCCTAGGGAAGTGCCGATCAAATTTTGTGGCTGCGTATGGATATAAGTCGAAACCACGCAGTGCATCTTTGGTATGATAAGGAAACGGTAACTCCTCGAAAGCTATTGCTTACAATAAGCCTTTCTTTTAACGCATTGACATCATTCTGATACTTGTATATCATTCCTTTGATTTGTCCCGACCGTAGATAACTCTTTATGGGTCTAGACTGGGATGTCGCGACAAACTGAGTATGGTCCTTGAGAAGAAGATCCATTAAACTGGAATAAAGAGAGCAGATGTTCAGATAGTCAAGAAGTACTAGGTAGCGGATGGAAATATATTTTACCTTTTGAAGTCTGAACATATCTTCTGAAACTCTTCAAAATGTTGCGACTGCGGTACCGATGATATAGCTTGGTGCTGCAAGGTTTTAAGGAATGTCATGAGACTTTGAGTCAATTCCCTGAAGTCTTCCTTATTATCTTTCATTTGCTAATGGTGGTACCGTCTGACGTCTGAATGAAAACTGATAAATCATTCACATACCTTCAACGGTTCAAGAATATCACAAAAGATATTAGCCCCACCCTCGATAAACGGACCAGCCACAGGGATCATCTTCGCTGCATCGGCAGTGAGTTTAGCAACCTTCATGGCATGAGATATCCACTCTCCATCGCTGCCGCTGTTGGACTGCTTTCTTCTGAAGACTCGGCGGACGATGAGCATGTTGCAAAAGGTCAATGCGAGAAGAAAGTAGGATGGGGTGAGGCAGTATCTCCATACAATACCAATTAATATGTATGCTTCCATACTAACTCCATTCGGTAATCCTTACGTTAGCTTCTATGACTGGTGCTTCGTGCAATGCCATTATGGCTGTACATCTTCGGAAGAAAGTCACGGGGCTGAATTGCAGCCTGCAGGCAGGACCATATATACTTGGTACTTTCGAAGTCCGTGTCATCTACCATTCCCCTGAGCTGTGAGCTAAAAATATTACCTTCCTTTCCGTCATGTTCACTCACAGGATTCCGTAGAAGGCACGCTGTATCCTTCATATTCCAATAGAAGATTGGATGTCGTCGATGCTGTTCGCTCCCGGTCCCTCGGTACGAAGATGCGTCGTATTTTCCCATGGATGGCAGTACTACGCAGTGTGTGGCAGTTCTGAGGCATCGACAATCACAGTATAGCCCGATTTATACTGATTTGGAAGGATTATTTAGACTTCTGCAGTGGAGAATCCCCGATCCATACACGGAATCTTCGCCAAATCTTGCGAATAGCATTCAAGAATAGAGGCGCGATAACTTCACCCTCAGGACTACGTAGCTGAGTAAACCGATATTGTGTGAGTGGATGAACCTTGACCCCGTAGACACCTATAGATTGTAACTTAAGCACATTAGACCTTTAAATGAACCTTTATGGATTTCAAAAGTGTACCCTTCATAGGCCTTAAGATACCATATTTTATTCTCCCATGACATTCCCAGCTCCAAATTGCTCCAAATTGTTACAGACTACCTAATAGAATCGCTGCCGTTCACAGCCTGGCTGATAATGAATAAGGATAAGAATTTAATGAAGACGTACCTAGTACTAATAATTGGTACTTACAGAATTGGCACTGCTCAGAGGGATCCTTCAGGCTTAGAAGCTAAGTACTGGTACCTGTCGCAACTTTTGTTCAAACTATCGTCTGCAACAATATTATTGTTTGTGAACGTCCAGGCTCTAGCTAACGGCTCACCTTTCGAATTATCTTGCAAACATATGGGGTCATGAAAGGCATCGGCACTCGGGAAGGAATTGGGCTTACCGGTGCCGGATCACCCAGGTATGAAGATAATGCTAAAACTAGTTATTGTTTCCACCGGCTGTAATTCTCCAAAATAGTCAGCTTTATATAGACATACAAGACGCCGCAAAACTACCCCCAAGAAATCATGGTGCTTGGATCTGGTAGTAGAGTCCAGAGCCCATCCACGAAGACTCTTACATCCCACTGCCAGGATAGGCTTATGAGTCGCTGGGTTACCGTTGAAATAAAGATGCAGTCCCACTTCAACGTTTTGAATGGTTATTTCACTTTCGAATCCAGGATGATTTCGTACTAGCCACTATTTGTCGTAAAATCAGTTGAGAACAAAGGTACAGAAATTAGAAAAAATATAGTACTTGACCGTTTTCAGTGTCAAATCCTTCGTCGCCAGTAGCGAAGGTTATCCATCGAGAGTTTGTAAGTGCCGTCGTTGGCGAGTTTTGCCGTAGTCTT
>KN837293.1:203976-219355 GCA_000827215.1 Sphaerobolus stellatus SS14 | reverse complement strand
TTGGTCAACTTGAGTCTGCCAGTGAAAGTCCCTCTGTATGGCTAGCGAGATGTAGCGACCCCTAGCGATTCTTAGCGAGCCTAGACCATATAGCACTACATTGAAAATCGAACAGCTACATAGACAATTAGCCGCCCGTGTCAACTTTCGTGATGTAGGGTTAGAACCCTGAAATGTTAAATGAAAAGGGAAAATTGGATGAAGATATGAATAACTGGAAACATCTTTGATGATGATTATCTCATCATTCCTCAGCCAGACACCGCAGCGAACAAAGGGTGGGTTTCGGAGGCTATTATACTTTATAAGTCAAAAGGAAGAATCGGAGGTTATAAACTCCGGAGAGTGGCTTATGAATAAATTGTAGATTACGATACGATGAATGAAAGCAGTGAATAGGTGGTATTTATACTGACGTTTTGGTAGGCTCGAACTCCCGTTCTATCTCCATAATATTAAACAAAAAGGAGCAAAAGGGAGCATTGAATGAAGATACGAATAACTGGAAACATCTTTGATGATGACTATCTCAGCGTTACTTAGCAAGATATCGCAGTGAACAAGGGTGGGTTTCGGAAGCTATTATACTTTTATGATATTTTACCAAATAATACACCGGAAGGGTATAAAAGGAAACATGTTTTACTCCCAAACCGCATTCAAGTTCTTCCCCCGACTTGATCTAACTGCGAATACTATTACATAGGCACGTGCGTCTTTCGTCTGTAAAACTGTTCAGACTGGCGATCTTACAACACATACTACAGGTCCATCGCTTCCGCCATGCGCACATTCTTCACCGCCCTCACCATCGTAGTAGTCGCTTTAGCTACCAGTAAGTCAATTTCTACTAAAATTTTGATTAATCCAAAAAGTTTCATTAGGTGTATCTGCCGCACCCGCCCCAGTTCCGGTCGAAGATGCAGCTGGACCTCCTGGGGGATCGTGCATTAGTCCTATCACCCACGGACGCACATGTATTTGAGTCTCAGATAGTCTTGTATTCCAAATACAGCATATTAGCGAATTAAGATAGCGGAACGCCAGATCATGCAACCTTAAGCGCTGGCTGTCCCACTCAAAACAACTTTTGATATTGCACTGTGAATCATTATCCTACATCAAAATTGGCTTGAACAAGTCATTTGGATGATATTTAGCTATCTTATGTTCATTTTAGAAACACTTTAAACCTGTCCCGTTGCATGTTATTTCTGTAAAAGTGGAAAATCTCCCAAAATCTCCCAAATGTCATTTTAAAGAGTTAGAGCTGAAGTTAGATTTTGGACCCTCATAGAAATGCCGCTTATGGAAACAACCGCTTAGTTAGTCGAGGCTTATGTAAGTCCTTTTGACCAATTTCAGCCAATGCATGTACACTATTGTTCCTGTGGAAAACTCCCACAATAAGTGTGTGAATAAAGATAATCATTATACTCCACCGGTTCATGGAGCTGATAGACATGTTTACGAGACTTAATTCTAACAGATGGGCCAGGTACGCGATGACCTCTTTGTACTTGACCGGGCTCCCGGCGCTTGTCTTCCAGCCGCGTTTAATCCCGTTAGGCCTAAAAGCATGCGAGTAGGACTTCATCCATGAAATGCGATCCGGTATCAGCAGTTCACCATGTTGCCTAAAAGCATGCAAGTAGGACTTCATCGATGTCAAAAAAGGCAAAGACGCAGGAGTCTGCACAACATGGTGAACTGCTGATACCGGATCGCATTTCATCGATGAAGTCCTACTCGCATGCTTTTAGTTTATGAATGCCAAATTCAAGTCACCGGATTCGCTGCAGCGACAGACAGAAAATTTCGTACAACTGCAGAAGTGGAACCCTTTGTGAAGTTTGAAGCTGCATCAGGAAGCTTTGTGGCAGCGGCAAACGGCAGTATGGCAGCGGCAAGCAGCATTGTAGCATCCAGTGATGCGATGAGAAGAGCCGTAACTCAAAATGCTGCTAAAAAAACATCTTACATGCGAAGAAAAACAGCTAACATGAATGAAACTGGATGAACTGTTGTGTATACGAACGGCGCCTGTCAAAGGAGTGAGCAGTTTGGTGCTATGGCCGGAATCGAAATATGGTGGGGCAATGACGATTCAAGGTTTGGTAATCCTACGTCTCGTTTCAAAATAGAGCTAATCCCTTTTGAAATATCCCAGAAAGACGTCCTGGTTATCAAACGAATCATAATCATCAAGAATTAATCGTAAGTGTATCTCCGTATGTAATCCGTGGCATCTATACAATGTAAGGCATCAGATTTCTTGAGACTGTTCCAAAGGATATCAGACTCGATTTACTCCATCAAATGTTGACCTTCACTCATCTAACTGCACAGCCTCCACATATTCCTTTATAGGTAATAAAGAACGGATGCCTAACGGGATTAAACGCGGCTGAAAGACAAGCGCCGTGAGCCCGGTCAAGTACAAAGAGATCATCGCGTATCTGGCCCATCTGTTAGATGAATCCGGCTACAAGGGACGTCTGGTGCATTTCAAATACGTACGCGGTCACGTTAGCAAAGCAAGAAATGAAGATGCTGACAGATTGGCCGGGACTCGGAGAGGCGATGCCTGCTCAACCTGAATGTAATTGGACGATACCTTCGGATGAGAATCCTAAGGTGTTTCTTCCCATTGTCACTACTTACACTGACACTTGACGCTCAGTTTAATGTCTTGTGAAGTGAGGAAAAATTGAGGGAGATGGAGAGAACAGGAGATTTTGAGTGAGGTTACAAGGAAGATTATAATCCTTTACCATTGACTCACACATTCTTTATAGGTCAGACTCGTGTAATATTCAGTGCACCATTATGTATATATCAATCCTATCTCCGTCCGGGCGTCTCACCGTTTCCTTAGAACACCTGAACTGGCACGTCAATGGTCGATTCTTGCTGCTTTCCCTTGACCACTCCCACAGTCGTTGTCCCCAGTATCAGCAGTTCACCATGTCGTGCAGACTCCTGCGTCTTTGGCTTTTTTGACATAACTCACTTGTGATCGTTTCGTCAGTCTGTTGGCGACAACAACTCCGCTGAACGCGAGATGCATCATGGCCCTTTCTATGCGACGAGGGAGACGAGTTTTGACATGTTGCAATGTTGCAGATATGGGCATGCTGTCACCCTGATGTGCGACCGGGACAGGGGGGCTCGAAGTTATTGCGAGCTGTAGCGGAGATGTTATGGACGGCATTCTACCTGGAACGCATGATGACGTTATTGGGCTACCGTAATAGGCAAATCAACGAAAATCCTGCACTTCGCCCTCCACCAATGTAGATACTATGGGTCAACTTCTCCGTCACTCCGTCGCGCTAGCGGGCACTCAAGGCCCGTCTTCCCTATTTTCCGGTATTCTGCGCTTCTTATTTTATTTTGAAGCGATATTATTGCAGCTGAAGACGTGTATATATAGTTTCTATGATCCTTGATGACCCCGTATCGACAACGATCCTCGAGGCCATTAGCAACATGTGCCCCAACATGCGCCATATCCTACTGTTCACACGCAGAGGTCTTCCAGGTCAATAGCGCTCATGATCCTTGACGCTCTGAAGTTATCCTTGAATGGAGACGATGAAAGGACCCATGCCGCCCGATTGAACCAAATCATATGTGCCCATTGGATTATCCTCTCTCCTCCCTCCATCCAACGAATCATACTGGAATCCTAGGAGAGATACACCATGCCATGTTCATCGAGACTTCGATGTTCTTGCCAGGGTATCCTGACCGTGACGCGACGAATAACAGAACATTCTCGTCCGGAGACGCCTCGGTGATAGCTGTGTACGCTGCCTTCGACATTCCTTTGAAAAGAGCACCCGAATGGGGGATAGTAAATCCAACCACTCAGACAGTCAATGACTGTTCTCGATTAAGAGGACGAAAGCTGAACATCGCCTGCATGGAAACATGTACCCAAGCAGCAAGGTCCGTTGAGTCATTTAGACAGTAGCATAATTCAATTAATCGAATCGGAAGAGCCAGCCTCTCCTGTAGGAGCAGCGAAACCGAATATTCGTATACCGCGTCCAGAAGTTGCAGATCCTCGCATACGACGGTCTTCATGCCAATGAGCCATTCTCGGAAGGATCGTAAAGTGTACAGAAGTGCCCGCAAAAGCCATTGAGACGCTGTGATTCGAATACCCTTACCACGCTTTGATACCAGGACGTCCGCGTATAAGATAGTGTCGATAGGAAGCCGAGTTTATCCTTGGAAGAGTCGGTATAGAGACACTATTTCTTTGCCTTGACTACGGTGAGAAACAATGACCAGAGCAAAGGAATCTGCACTCCCTTTCGATATAGTTTGACTGTATATTCAGACGTCAATAGTGAGTTTGAAGGTCAATTTGTAGAGACGTACCAAGCAGATAGCATAGCCATAGTTGATTTACCGCTGCTTGCAGGTGCACATATGAGAATATTCTGCTTTGTATTCATAACACGCCAGAATGTTTGTGTTTGTGCACGGTTGAAGACACGGAAATGCAATCTGTTTATATTACTGGACAGGGAGTCAGCGACAGGTAGGAACGCCAGATCAAGATGGGGTGTATGGGTGTTCGGCAAAGAGCGCATTGTTAATTCGTCGCCGAAGACAGCAATAATCTTAGCTTCGGCACCCATCTATCTGTCCGTAATATAGCGGATAGTGACTGACGCCGGAGGCTGCGAACCACGAATACCAATGATAAAGTCTACATCCAAACCGGTACTACTTTGTCTCAGCAGAAGATGGTCTATTGGATGATTTCGACCCCTTCACGATCCTCCCCCCATAACCAGAATGCCTCCGAAGAGCCATGTACACCCGTATTCCAATCGAAATCCTTCATAACATCAAGGAAGATCTCTAAGAAATCGGCACTAAGAGCGCGTAAATGGTAACCCAACTTCAACGCAGGATACTGTTTCGCCGCTTTGAGGATGTCGCAAAAATCCAAAACACAATATAATGCCTGACAACCTGACACTGCCTTATAATGTGTTTGTCAGGTGTTTGTCAGGTTCGTCTGCGCAGTTGTCAGGCATTGTCAGACTTTGTCAAGTACAGCAAAATCTAATAAATTTGATATGTAAATATTCCACTCCCTGAGCAATACATTGCTGTGAAGAATGCTATATTACATTATTTGTTCAAGAAAAATCATACAAAGGCATCGCTCTCTACAAGATCATTGAGATAATATTTTCCTTCATCTTTCTCGAAGGTTGGGATTAGATGGCAACCACGTATTAAATATTTAGGAGAACAAATGAATAACTCTTTTCTTCCAAAACCATACAGCCCTCCCATTTCATCCTTGGCCCGCCATTTGAAATATTCGAGGTTCCGAATCAGAGCAATATTATATCTTCGCCGTGACATATCCTCGCAAGTGAAGATAAATTCGAGACGAGCAAAGGTCATTGGACTAGTGTTAATGATGACACAGTCGTAACGTGGCCCATTGTGAAAATTTGGATTGCACCAGAGAATATCAGTTTTCTCTCTCCAGTCTTCCGACGACATATAGGTTAAATATAAACATTGATAGGGAGTTATCTATAAAATATAAATATTGAGGACGTGAGCTGAGTCAAGAGTGTATTCACGTACTGTTAGAAATCCATTTGGATGCCAGAGATGTAGCGGAAGAAAGCAATGAGGGAGACCATGCTCTCGAGGAAGTTGACCCTGGAGTGATGTCGATACGTAGTTTAATTTATATTTGAAATATCAACTCACCTGTATTTCCCACCATCTTCTCCCAGTATTAACTTCGTCATAAATGCGGGTTATTGTACCTCCATCGTGCAAATATTTCTCGACAGGATACCACATTATAGAGGTTGATAACGTGAGGTCAGTCACAAGATGAACAAGCCATTCCCATGGATCTCGATACCTGAACTGAAAGGTATATGATTTCCCTCAAAATTCATGTGTCACTTCCCCATCTTTGACTTCATTGATATCAGTGCGTGCCAAACTGAAAATAAAATACAACATACCTGTGTTACAAAGTTACGTGCAGCAGCCAATGACTCATTAAGATCATTAGTGTCGAAGATGGTGAGCTTGGAATTATTTGCCCATTGGCTATTAATCCCGCTCAAGAGTTTCTGTGTGCAGTGGCTATTAAAACCTTCGACAACTGCGGTCTCGGCAAACTCAAAATCAGCTCTCGTTCAGAAAGGAGCCCAGAGTTTCCCTCGGACGGGTATTTGATATGCTCCCTTTGCTGCAGCACTGCAGGGATTACTACCAACTTTAGAAGAAATTGGGATTATACTTGAGGTATGACTTCCGCTATGGGGATGGTGAATAACCTCAATATAAAGTGAGGTTGACGAAATGTTCCCCGAACCACCAGTTAGCTCAAGATGACTGTGACTAACAGTGTTTTCATCTTCAGATTCAATATCTTGAGACACTTCTCAGTATAACCAAGCAAAATTAATTTACAAGAACCTATGAATTTACCTGATTTCTTCTGGCTAGACTGCACTGTTTGTAATGCCGGTGAGCAGTCCGATGAACAACCAGAATCTGCATTGTGATGTCATTATCATAAGCCAGCGTTATTTCCAGAATTTAGTTACATACCATTATCATCCATGTCTCCACCTTCATTTTCGACTTGTATAGCTTTGTGCTTTCTCTTGCAGGCAGCCGAATGACTATCAAATCTCCTGTAGCTGCGGGCTGAGGCACACCATCCACACCAACGTTCATGATTATTGAGCTGAATTGGATGTGGTTGCTTTTGATACATTGAAGAATAATTAAGGGATGTGAAGGGAGTAGAACTGGTACTTAGTAGGCAGTGGCCAGTCATGAGAACAACGAGTCTTTAAGCTCAACCAAGCGCAGGCGCGTAGAGCACGTGCAAACTGATGATATCACTGCACGTGGAGTGCCACCAGCGAGGTTTCTTTTAGTCCCGCATCTACCATTTGGCAATGGGACGAACACGCAAGAATAAGACTACCGAAAACCACTCTAGCTCTCCACATGACTCACACTCAGAGTCTGATTCCGATTCATCGGGTATCTCTTTCCATTCAGACATGTCCGTTCGTACTCTCATTGAGGTATGCTTTATCGATTTGCCCTTGTATCTTTACTGATATTATCAATGGGGCCATAGCCTTTATCTTTTCTCAAGCAATCATGGTTTAAGCCTGAATCTTCCTTCAGATACGTAGGCCAGCAGCATGAGTGTTTGTTATTCTATAGAACTGTGATATGCAGCAAGGATGTCTTTGCCCTCCAGATCCCATGCTATGTAACTCACGCAGGTTCCATTCTACAGAGCGCCAGACATGCAGTGACCAGTGTGTAATTTTTCGTTTATAGAGTAGTTTTTCATCCCCCATGACGTGGATATACCTATCTGTAGATCCAGAATTAACTTCAATATAGTATGTGTCTCCCAGAATGCACCCTCCGCCCTATTCACAACTAAATTACAATCTTAAGATCCGTCGCAGCAAACATTCTTATACATTTGGAGATTCACTCACCGGATTTATCCCGAGCATCTGCGCATTCTCCGGGCGTCCTCGCTGTTCAGACACACATACCCATTCTCACAAGTATTGGCTGTTATTGATTGTAATACACAGTTTCTACGTCACATGATTCCGTTATTATTCATGAACAATTCTGGAGGCCATCCTGCACACCGCATGGCAGGGACACATTGGTACATATATACTATTTCACTCTTTCATGTCTTGTAGATTGCATGTTATTAGACATGGTACTGGATATACGATTTCATTCTGTGTTTATTGTGGAATTCTGCAGCACCCTGATGGTCCTGCAGTTTGCACATCTGTAGACACAATATTCCACGTCCGATGTCCCCCTTTATTTATCATGATCTCCTTCAGAGCTTAGGGTGTTCTGCAGGTTGCACATTACAGCACTTTTCAGTATGCAAGGCACGGCTTGATTGTGCACACATTTAGTGCCGGAATAATTCAAAACATTGATATCTTTGCAAGGCCTCAACCGATTGCTCTGAAATTTGAAGAGGCCCTAGTTGGATGGTTTAGTGAGGGCTCCAGATAGTTGGATCATAATATGGTCCACTATAGAATATTCAGGAGCTGTTCTGTTGATAAATGAAGAGAATCAAGGCATGCTACAACAGAACAGCTCCTGAATATTCTATAGTGGACCATATTATGATCTAACTATCTGGAGCCCTCACTAAACTATCCAAATAGGGCCTCTTCAAATTTCAGAGCAATCAGTTGAGGCCTTGCAAAGATATCAATGTTTTGAATTATTCCGGCACTAAATGTGTGCGCAATCAAGCCGTGCCTTGCATACTGAAAAGTGCTGTAATAGACACATTGCTGTATATACGATTTCGCTCTTTATCTATCATCGTATTCTCCAGCACCTGGGAGGTCCTGTAGATTGCACGTCAGTAGACACGTTCCTCTCCTTCCGAGTCCCATTTTTTCTTATCGTAATGTTCTCAAAATTGTAGCGTGTTCTGTTGCAGATTGCATGCTGGTGGACATCTTCCCTGGATCGCACACTGATGGACACCTTCCTCTTTCATCTATTATCCATAGCGAATAGCCTACACCCTCCAGGCTACTACATAGTTTCTACGTCACATGATTCCGTTATTATTCATGAACAACTCTGGAGGCCATTCTGCGCACCACATGGCAGGGACACGTTGGAATACATATACTATTTCGCTCTTTCATGTCCTGTAGATTGCATGTTATTAGACACGTTACTGGATATATGTTTTCACTCTGTGTTTATCGTCGTATTCTTCAGTACCCTGGCTGTCCTCCAGAGTGCATGTCTCTAGACGCAATATTCCACGTCCGATGTCCCGCTTTATTTATGGTGATCTCCTTCAGAGCTTAGGGTGTTCTGCAGGATGCACGTTAATAGACACATTGCTCTATACACTTTTGCTCTTTATCTATCGTTGTATTCTCCAGCGCCTGGGAGGTCCTGCAGATTGCACGTCAGTAGACGTGTTCCTCCCTGTCCGTGTCCCACTTTCTCTTATCGTAATGCTCTCAAAATTGTAGCTTATTCTTTAATTGCATGCTGGTGAACACCTTCCCGGGATATTTTGGAATCCTGCATTCTGCAGATTACATAGAAGGGACTTAATACATGTTTCGGCATATTTTTATTCTTTATCACCACGAGAAATGAAAGTCAAGTTCTCGTTAAGTCATTTGATCAGATATCTATCCTACAAAATCATATCCTATACTCCTGTTTTCCTATACTCCTGTTTTCTTTTTATGCAATATTAACTGTGTGTAGTGATCTTCTGCCACGATAGCTAACCTCGCAAATAGCCCCGCTTACCTCTGCCCATAGCTTATTTGCCCTCTAATCTTCCGGTCAACTTTGATCGGGCTATCTTCAACCATTGCCTTTGGAAGTAACGGAATGTTTTTCCTGTCCGTTCACTCTCGGCTTCCAACATCTTTAACTCTTCTTCGAACCGATCCCGACTGGCTCTGGCATGCAACCACTCAATGTGAATAGCTATAAGCTTGTCAGCCAGCCAACTACCTCTTAGTCTAGTTGCCGCTTACCTTCCGTAATCCACTCGCCTACCGCTTCTGACACCGTGTCCCGATCTGGATCTGCTGATCCAAATTGCATTTTCCAAATCCAGGGGAGTTCTTTTCTGCCCTTCCCTTCGTCAGCTGCAGCCGCTTCAGCCACTTCACCTTTTTCTCTCCAATTGCGATGCTCTTCTATCCACGTCGAAAGCATCATGAGGTCCTCCCGTGTTAGCTCTTTCAGCAGTCCCCGCCCATGATTTCCATCTTCTCCTGCAGGCTTCAGTCGTTCCATGGCTTTGAAAGCTCGCCTATAAACCTCCGCCCACTTCATCACACGCTTATCAGTCCTTCGAATCTCCATTTCCGACCGTGTCCTCGCTATTTGCCCCACTGCATCTCTCTTATTCCTTCGCACCAAAAATGATTTAAGGCCCAGCGTCCCTCTCAAATGCTTGAGAGCATCATTGGCCTGTCCCATCCGGAGCATATTCTCAGTGTCAGCAAGCGCGGTGAGTTCCAGTCGTTCATGATTTTGCCAATCGAAGTCTGAGGGTAACCGTAGCTTGGCTTTCTCTGGTAGCTCACTTGATATCATGTGCTCTTGCAGTGCATCGGCTGACATAAAGTCAACCAGGTTGCCATATCATACCTCAAGTGCCTTGGCAAGTTTACAGCTAGACTCATCTTGATCAAGTTCCTGAATCTCTGTCGGTTTTTTTTTAGCCTCCACTTTTGCTCGCAGATTCTGCCTGCATCAGCGTGAGGTTGTTAGTCGCTTTATCATAATTTACTCCAGAATACTGCCTTACTGTCTAATTTCTAAATCCAAGCCCATATTTATTCCGACGCTTGCAGTCAGACGTGCAGAGCGTGATGATTTCTTGACACTTTTCGCATTTGCCATCAAAGCTAATTATTCTTCCCGAATTTTCTTAAGAATTGCCAATCGTGATGGTGCCTCGATCATCCTAGGCCTGAATTGGCTTCCATTCGGCCCGGAGCCTTTCGAGCATCTCTTCTCCCAATGCCGACTCCAGGTTCTTGACAACTTCCCTCTTCTTGAGCATTATACTGCTGCTTTTCTTATATCCTCCCAATATCCTAGCCGCTGTAAATGATTGAAACTGTCAGCAGTGAATGTCCCTATTTAAAAAGAAACTATGCCTCACCCTCATTTGTCGCCTTACGCCAATTGTGGAAGAGCATTGCGTCATTCAGGGTATCTCTCCTATGCCCCCAACCCATCTCCCGTGTTGCTGTTGCCAACAGGTTTAGGCTTGCCCAGTTAGATTCCACAATCTCTCCGCATGTCCTCCCAACATTCTCAGTCCAATTAAATGAGAACTTATCTGCGCATCCATCAATATGGGATGCCAGATGGAATTTTGGCACAAGCCAAACGACATCGGTCTCGTCGAACTTCTTCAACTCCTCAGCATTGAACAAGGGCCATGCTCGGTTCGAAACACGTTTACGAAAATGAATGTGATATTTGCAAGCAATATCATAAGATATCACAATGCGTTTATATCCTAACTTGAGACTATCTTGCAAAATGCGTTAATGGGTAATCACAATTAACAAAGCTAAATCCAAACCATCATAAGTAATTATTGGCATGATTGTATTGGTAATGCCAACTCACCGTTCCCCCTTCGGGATATCCGCGGTTCCTCGGGGGCAAAATGATCCTGTCTCCCCACAGCTAGCTGACAGGTTACCATTTGTCCGCCGATGTGGATTCGCTGTTCGCCTGTTTGGTTCACCGGCCTTCATTAATCGACATGTGACATCCTGGAAGTTCCCTTGGTTAGACTTCTACTTAACTAGCTACTAATAATACCACTTACTGTCATATTATCTGGTGCTCCACTCCTAACCTTACAGAATTAAAACCCCCTTGGGGCGCATAATAGGCATCATCTTCAAAAATCGACGGATCAGCCGCTTCTCCACCCCCTTTGTTATGCCGCCTCAAGCGAAAGTTGCCATCCGCCACAAGGAACAGTGTATGAATTAGTTTACTGGGAATGACAAGAAAGAAAACAGAAATTCTTAATCAGCTCTGTTGTCCAGCAACAGAATACATGCAGCTTACCTATCAGGATGATTTTCCCAACCTTCATCCAAGTTAATCCCAGGGATGGGGCAGGATACACACAACATTGCCAGTCCCCCGCTCTTCCGTGGTGTCAACTCATCTCGCACGCCTCCTCGTTTCCATGCTCTCACAGCCCTCCATTGCCTTTGTACATGTTTAAAAGGCTTATATACATCCTATACCTCGCATTTGATCAAATTAATTCATTTAGGTCTCAATAAAACAAAACTCATTGTCACTGAGGAGGTACATACATTATCCGTGAGCCGGTGCATTGTCCCCACATAATCCCACAGACTCATTTGTCCAACATGGTTCAGCAGATGGAATAGCTTCAAAGCATGGAAAGTAATCGCTGTTCGAGGTCTCAGAGTCGATGCCGGGAACCACCTGCGAGAGAATAACTGCTCTGCCTGACTAGGAGCCCATGCACATCAACAACATCCCACTTTGACCTGCAAAGTGAGGACAGGCATGATCACCATGCCCAAAGTACAATATCAATCCAAGATCATTTAGCGAGACCTTCTCCAGTGAGTTGCTGTTCCACTGGGAGATCCTATGACAAGGCAAATGACCATGTCGGTCGACGATAAATACTGGACAGAAGTATCCCCAGCTATCGCAATCATCGCATGAATGTGTCGCGGCTACCCGGCAACTGTTGGTGCTGCACACTGGGTTTGATTCTGGTGGGGCTTCATGTTCATACATTGAAGCTAAGGCCATGTGACACAGAGTTTGGACATGATCAACTGGGTTCTTGCCATCCACATTCTCCGCACCCCCTTGCATCCCCAGATGCTGTGCAGACCTAATCAGTACGTCTACCATAATTACAACAAGCACTACTACTCACTGGTACCGGTTCATCCTCCCCTTCTTGTACCATAGTTCCTCCCATCTCATCCTCAAACACATTCTCTCCAAATCCGAAGTCGGTGAATTCGAAATCAAAGTGCGAGAAACCTTCTTGTATGCGGCCTTGAACATTGGGAACTACTCCTAACGACTCAGTGGCTGATGCAACACTTCTGCCAGCTTGCTCCGGTATTTCTTCCCAAATTATCTCGGCTCCATCTAGAAGTCTCACAGAGTTAACAGCTCGTGGATCTGTTAGTACTGCTCCTTTTCGTTTTGCAGCCGTCTGAACTTTCTTGCAGGATTGGTTGAGTGTTTTCATGAGCGCGATAGAGTCACATGCCACGTGCTTCAATGCCATTATCGTCGTGCTTCAATGCATTATCGTGACTTGTCACCCGTTCTCACTGTCCTTCGGCTACTATTCTTCCCCAATGACCATGACCACCTCAGATGATATTATGCAGGTATATTTCTTATCATCTATCTTGAGGTTGCTTACATCCTTCTCTCAGTTACATCTTGGATGATGAAAGTCAACCATGTGAAGGTCCCAATACCAAACCATCACCGTACGACATCTCACAATTTCCCTTCTCCATGTGATATCTCTAACAACAGCTTAGCGGCTTCCATTACATCTCTTCACTTGATTGTTCCTGCTCTGGTCCAAGGTCTACATTTATTCCTCTCATAGACCTCACCCGATTGAAGTCCAATGTGTGGTTGAACGACAATCTAGTTGACTTTGGTCTCTCGTGAGTACTTCCATTTCTTATCACTAACCTATCCCACTCAGACTCTACTATAGATTATGGTTTGAGCGTTTTATAGCCTCATCATTCAACTTTTTGAATCTGAAGGTGATGTCCACCTTCTTCCACACAAATCTCCATAAGCATGGCCATCCCGGTGTGCTTCAATTCATGAGGAGGTGGTCACCATGTGCACCAGAGGTGGATATTATATCTGTAGATCTCACATATTACCCCTGGAATCTGCTATAGCATCCCTTGTAGCAAAAGCATTTCCTGAGAAAGTCATCAACCCTCACCTAAGATCTGTAGCAGTGGTATATCTTGCCTGCTGGAGAAGTCCACTGAGTGTACACATGCAGTCTGCAGCACCAGCAGCTGCTGGACAGCCACACATGATCTGTAGCACCGGCGCTGTGGATATCCACCCAGACCCGGACCTGTAATCTGGAGCATGGCATACCTATCATCCCAGTAGCCAATGCCATATAGGCAGTAATCTGTAGCAGCATCAAAAAGATCCTGCCTACCTCAAAGCTACAGCAGCTTCCTCTCACCTGCATTCCCGCACCATGAACAAATATCCCCCTCAAAGCAACTACCTGGTATCTGTAGCAAAGCCAGTGAAAGGGAAGCCTACCCAGGCCTGCAATCCATAGCAAGGCTGGTGAGCCAATTGCTGCCAGCAGCCCAATATCTGTAGCATTCCATCCTAAAGATGCAGCAACACAGCACCCCCAGGATCTGTAGCATGGTGATAGCTATACTGTTGTAAGGCAGGTGACCTGTGATCTGCAGCACCACAAAACGCACCCACAGGATGCCCTGAGATCTGTAGCACGCCATGTCAGGAACCCAACCAATAACCTACCTGGGACCAACCTAACCACCTGTAATAATACCAGATCCAGCTGAAAAAAACTGCTCCCACTTACTAACCTGTGATCTGTAGCCCCCAGGGATAAACCGGCTGATCATCACCAGCTAGCATGGAATCTGTAGCACCTGTCTGGGGGAGTATGCTACTAGCAGGCTGACCTGACATCTGTAGCATTAGCAGTGAGGAAATAATGAAGGCTGCTGCACTGGGTCTGTAGCACCGGCATTGATAAGATGCTCCTAACAGGCCACCAGGAATCTGTAGCATGGGATAACTGCAGGCAGGCTATGGGTAGCCAGCCAGAGACCTGTAGCATGGGAAGGAAGAAGGAACCTCACTGGCCACAGGAATCTGTAGCAAAAAATTGCAGCCAGCAGGCACCACCACCACTAATAAAAGGCCTCTAGCAGGCTCCCTGGAATCTGCAGCATCACCATCATGAAATTGCTGCCAGCAGGTCAGCACTGAACCTGTAGTATGGAATTGTGGCCAGCAACCTACTGGTAGCTAGTCAGGAATATGTACTTGCTGACCACAGAAACCTGTAGCACAACCAATGCTCCTGGAGGGCTCCCTGGAATCTGTAGCATCACCATCATGAAATTGCTACCAGCAGGCCAGCACCAGATCTGTAGTATGGAATTACAGCCAGCAGCCTACTGGTAACTAGTCAGGGATCTGTAGCACAAGAAGGGAGAAGGGCACCTTGGTGACCACGGAAATCTGTAGCACCACCAATGCTCCAGGAGGGCTCCCTGGAATCTGTAGCATCATCATCATGGAATTGCTGCCAACAGGTGAGCACCAAATCTGTAGTATGGAATCACAGCCAGCCGCCTACTGGTAGTTAGTCAGGGATCTGTAGCATGAGACAGGAGAAGGGAACCTCACTGACCACAGAGATCTGTAGCAACACCAATGCTCCTGGAAGGCTCCCTGGAGTTTGTAGCATCACCATTACAAAATTGCTGCTGGCAGTCTGGCACTGAATCTGTGGCATGGAACCACAGCTGGCAGCCTACTGATAGCTAGCCAGGGATCTGTAGCATGAGAAGGGAACCTCACCAATCACAGGAATCTGTAGCATCGCTGTCACAAAATTGCTGCTAGCAGGCTGGCACTGAATCTGTAGCATTGCCACCACACAATTGCTCCTAGCAGGCTGGCACTGAATCTGTAGCATTGCCACCACACAATTGCT
>KN837293.1:165878-180265 GCA_000827215.1 Sphaerobolus stellatus SS14 | reverse complement strand
AGGAGCACAGGTGCGCTCAGCCGGAAGAGGCAGCGCTCAGGCTTAGGTAAGCGTACCGTTCAATAGCCAGACAAAAATAACCTTGGGTAATCACCGACGAGTTTGGTCATTATCGACTTGGTTATTATTCTAGCGAATTAATATGGGGGGAGGGGCAGGGAACTACACAGTAGGAAGGAACGCGTTTTTTCAATACGTAAGGTTACCATCCGATAGCCATGAGTCATAAAGATTGTATTTAACCATTTTTCTCTCGTTTTTACTAAGGGCATTGTTTTATATAACTGCACATTAATGACGAGGAGCACAGGTGCGCTCAGCCGGAAGAGGCAGCGCTCAGGCTTAGGTAAGCGTGCCAATTAGTAGCTAGACAAAAATAACCTTGGGTAATCACCGACGAGTTTGGTCATTATCGACTTGGTTATTATTTTAGAGAATTAATATGGGGGAGGGGCAGGGAACTACACAGTAGGAAGGGACGCATTTTTTCAATAGGTAACGTTACCATCCGATAGCCATGAGTCATAAAGATTGTATTTAACCATTTATTTCCGGTTTTCACTATGTGCATTATTTTATATAACTGCACATTAATGACGAGGAGCACAGGAGCGCTCAGCCAGAGGAGGCAGCGCTCGGGCTTAGGGAAGCGTGCCATTCAGTAGCCAGACAGAAATAAGATTGGGTAACCACCGACGAGTTTGGTCATTATCGACTTGATTATTATTTTAGAGAATTAATATGGGGGGAGGGGCAGGGAACTACACAGTAGGAAGGGACGTGTTTTTTCGTTACGTATGGTTACCATCCGCTAGCCATGAGTCATAAAGCTTGTATTTTACCACATTTCTCCGGTTTTCATGAAGTGCATTATTTTATATAACTGTACATTAATGACGAGGAGCACAGGAGCGCTCAGGCTTAGGTAAGTGTGCAGTTTGATAGCCAGACGAAAATGACATAGGGTGCTCACTAACGAGTTTGGACATCATCGACTTGGTTATTATTCCATGTAATTATATGCGTGAGGAGTAACAGGGAGCTACACAGTGTGAAGGGGAGGATTTTTCGGCTATGTAAGGTTGGTTTCCGATACCCATGAATTGAAAATGTTGTCTATAACGGATTATCTCAGATTCTCATTGCGTCCATTATTTTATATAATGGTATACTTAATGACGAGGAGCAAGGGGCCGCTCAGGCGGAAGGGGCACCGCTCAGGCTTAGGAAAGAGTGGTTTTGGATAGATATACTAATATAATATAGTGTTCAAGACTTCATCCATAATGGTCGCCTGATTCACTAATATTCTAGCTATTTGATATGTGAGGAGGACCAGGGAGCTGGATAGGGGGAAGGGGGGGCGTCTCAGGTATATAATAATGTAATGAATTCGTATTTCGGTTATAAAATTAAGGATCAGAGATCGGATATGAAATTAATTGCCTCATCCATTTTATATAACTGGATGTCTGATGAGGAGGTGGACAAGGCGGCTCTGGCGGAAGAGGGACCGCTCTGGCTTAGACAACGATATGTCCGGCACAGATTAAAATCCGAGCACCCGTTGACTCTGAACAGCTGATAATAGAGTACTTTTGGGAGCATGTTGGTCATGGTGCATCTCTATCTTTATTTATTATTGAATATACTTATATATATACTCCTCTAGATCCTTGTTCACTCCAAGATATGAAAGATTCAGGTAATCCGGTTACTGTGCGGGAATGGTTGGATAAACGCGTTATGGACGGGTTTGATAGCAAAGCTATTAAAGCAATGCTTAGAATGTCAGCAGAGGAGCTTTCAGAGGTATGCTATTTTCTCTCTATTATTCACCATGGTATTCAATTTTTTAAAGATTAAAACCGACTCTGAGGCACTGCCTTACAGCATTAGAATCTCTGCTATGGATATCTATAATGCCGTACGTCGCAAAGCCATGATTGACACAATCCTAGCTCCAACAATTGGGGAAAGCCTGCAACTATTGATGGAACGCCTCAAGGATAAGGGATGGTCGACCCTGTTTGAGCCCACACCAGGTGAAGGCGATCGGAATGGGTTCACACTGGCCTTTTGTTCTCCATGGCAACACAAGGTTTTTCTTTCTTTTAACTCCCAATAAAATCTGTTTTTAATACTTTGTTTCTTTTTATTTAGCTCATCGCAGAATATGGCGATATTGTGTGTTTAGATTCTATGCACAACACATGCCATGGCGAAAATAAAGAGAAAATATTTCTCAATACTGTGTTAACAAGGGATCGTGTGACTGGTAGGGGCATTCCATTAGCTTTTATGCTGACGAACCTTGAATCTCAGTGAGTTTTTCCTGTTTGTTTACCTGTGTTATATCTCACATATCTAAAGCTTCCCGCTCGAACACTATCTCAAATGGCTCCGCCGGGAGTGCAATTTTGAGCCATCTACTCTCATGATTGATTGTTCGGACACAGAAGCATTGGGAATTAACAAGGCCTTCTCGGATCACCCCATATCCATCCTGTATTGTTATTGGCATCTATGGCAGGCTTGGGAAAAGAACATCACTAGCAAGGTATTTTCTCTTTATTGTCGTGATTCTGTTTCACTAATTTGGTTCATTTGAGATTTCCTTCAAAAATATGAGGTGCAAGGAAGATCGTGCTGAGCTCCTGAAAGACCTCCGTACACATTTGTCCAATCTCCTCCGAGGGGAAACACCAGACGCATTTGACAAAGAGTGGGAATTCTTTCAGGCCGAATATGGAGATCAAAAGATGTGGCTCAAGTATATGGCGGAGGAATGGATTCAGGTAAAAGAGGGTTGGGCTAGAGCATGGAGAATGGTTTGCTTTTTTGTTCTTTTTCTTTTTTTTTTTTTCGCGCGTTTTTTAAAGTGACAAGCTTAATAATATTTTATTCTAGCATGCTCATTTATGGGATTGACACCAACAATTTTATTGAGAGCTGGCATTCAAATCTGAAGAAAAACTATATTGGCCATGGACGTGCAAAACACGTGGACTACTTGGTGCGAATTTTGGCTGAAGATGTGGAGCCGGATTTCATCAGCATTCACATTCGTTGTGGGCTCTGATTCAAAAGCCACCGTCTTTGCAAAGCTGAGGAGGAGGGTAAAAGGCTGGCCGAAGCAATTCCTTATGAAGAAGCAGAATCGGCAATTGAGGATGTTCAGGACAATGAGGTATTTTCAATTTTGTGTCTGAATCAACGTTTTTTAATAACCGGAGACTTTAGATTATCATTTCCTCATTCACACAGGACAATACATCATATTCAATAAAGCTTGAAAACAACAGAATTGTCTCCTGTAACTGCATTAATCATATTCAGTCCCGGCTCACCTGCAAACATATGTTCTTGGTTCACCGGGTCGCCACTTATTCTATTTCCCTTCCCCATACCGTTGTCTTAGGTTGCAGGAGTCGAGAGCCAGTAGAAGAGGAAATTTTAGAGGACCAGCGTGCTGCCAAGAGACAGCTAATTGAAAAGGTCATGGAGGGGTTACAGTATGTAGAATCACCGGCCTTGTGGAGAAGAGTAGGCTCGGATGCTGGGTTGGATGTCGTTTCACGGGATTCACTCACACAAATTCTCTCTGCAGTTTAAGGCCTCAAGCATATAGTCCAAGACACTTTGTTTTCTCGTCCAGAATACGCGCCTCAGAGATAATCTTTATTTTTATTTTTATCTCTGTTTTAACTTCCACTTGTTCGCTTTTCTTCTGCTTAAACAATATAATATTTTTCGATTAATTTTCAAATGTTTATTAAAGAATTAGCTTCATTTTCTCGTTCAGAATACGCCAGTCAGAGATAATCTTGTTTCTGTTTTTGTTTTTATCTTTGTTTTAACTTCCACTTGTCCGCTTTTCTTCTGCTTAAACAATATAATGCTTTTCAGTTAATTCTCAAAAGTATATTTAATAATTAGACTACATTTACAGCCTATTGATTAATTCTTATCCTGCTTAACCCTCAGTGTCACTTACAACTCAAGCTTGGTTGTTTGTGGCCGGTGAATTTCGACGCGCGGGAACCCCTTTCATAATAGGCGCTGGCCTTCGGTCAGGGGATTTAAGCACGCCCCTCTAGCTCTGTTCCTCTGCCCGGGTATCACTCTGAGTCTTATTTTCCTCTCAGGCGGTCGTTATCAGGCTTCGTAAGTGGCTAGCTTGGCTAGAAATATAAGTAGAGTGCCGATTGGCACCACTGCAGTATATTACTAGTAGATAGAGAATATAGTCGTGCTTTATGATTACAAATTCTTATGGAGCTGGTACAAATAATAAATAATAAAGGAATATTTATCTAGTGAGTGATATCAAGAATATGTGCTCTAGAGCTCTATCGTATCTCTCTGTAGCACCTGCGGCTTCTATCATATCAGGAAATTAGGCGGCATCTAGCGACACTATGGAGACTATCATAGTGTACATAAATTAGGGAGACTATGGGCTCTATAATTCCTATATAGCCTATATAGCATTTGTCAAGTTTCCTGATGATGCGCTTAGTGAAAATCAGGGAAAAATGGTTAACCACAGGCTTTTTGACTCATTGCTATCGGATGGTATCCTTACCTATCGGAAAAACGCTCCACTTCCTACTGTGTAGTTCCCTGTCCCTCCTCCCATATTAACGCTCTAGAATAATAACCAAGTCGATAATGACCAAACTCGTCGGTAATTACCCAATGTTATTTTTGTCTGTCTATTGAACGGCACGCTTACCTAAGCCTGAGCGCTGCCTCTTCCGGCTGAGCGCTCCTGTTCTCCTCGTCATTAATGTGCGGTTATATAAAATAATGCACTTAGTGAAAGCGGAGAAAAATGGCTAAACACAAGCTTTTTGACTCATGGCTATCGGATGGTACCCTTACCTAACGGAAAAATGCTCCCCTTCCTACTGTGTAGTTCCCTGTCCCTCCCTCCATATTAACTCTCTAGAATAATAACCAAGTTGATAACGACCAAACTCGTCGGTGGTTACCCTATGTTATTTTTGTCTGGCTATTGAACTGCGCGCTTACCTAAGTCTGAGCGCTGCTTCTTCCGGCTGAGCGCACCTGTTCTCTTCATCATACAAGATCCGGCTACATAAAATTTTCTAAGCCATACCCCCTCCCCGTTTTCCCTGAGCACTGGTCCAATAATTCGGGTACCCAAATTATTGTGGAATATAGATAAGGTTGTACCCGCATTTCGCTTTCGGTTATTTCTAATACTCCATTTATCTTTTATTTCATATCCCCTTATCTTGAGTTGGGGGTATTTAAGGGCTCTCTAGTGGCGGGGTATCCTTAGAGTTTTTCTCTTCGAACTTCCCTCGACTAAGTGAGTATCCCTTCAATGCATACTACTTCGGGTTATTTATGTATACTTCAGATTTCCCCTCTACTAGTTCATGTGAGGTCCGTGGATCATTGAGGGTTGCCTTTACAAAAGTACTGCAATTAAAGACTACTAATACATCCCTATTAGTACTCAGTGGAGAAAAAGTATACCAAAAGGTGGGCTTCTGCTGTGCTATGTGTGCATTCTCACTGATGATTTTCATACAGCCGGTGGAACTCAAAACCAACAACAATTTCAGTAAGCATTCAGCCTGCCTTGACATCCATGACATCCAATGAGTTCTTTGGTAGACCAGCTAGTGATGGAGCGGAGCATGGTTAGTACAGTCAGTCTCCAATGACCTAGTGCATATCCAAGTGGCTGCCGCACAGATCCCACATAAGGTACACATATCCTGCATCTGCTAACAGTTTGCTGTTACTAGAACGGAAGTAAAGCGGAAGCAAATGTCAGGGCACCAGTAAATGAAAAAAAATAAAAGCCTGCAAATATCCCATCTCCATCGGACCAATCACATGGCATGACAATTGCGTTGAAAACGGTTGTCCGGAAGAGTATAGGGCCGAAGAGTGGAATCTTCATCGTCGAGGGGTCATGTTATTAGCTGTGAGGGTGTGCTTCGAGATTGTAGGTGAGGCTTGGACTGCGGTATAAGCATTTTTGAGGCAATAAAAGCGTCTGCTAATTTATAACATATGAACACGTTGAATAAAATTATATTAGCGAATAAATGGGGAATTAAAACGAAAGGCAAACATCGTGATTAGGGATTTTCCACCTATACGCAATCAATCCCTACCACATCGTAGGACGGTTTTCTAGTGTACTCTCTATATTCCTAGCTATTTATCTGTGCAATCTATATAGTGGAAGTAATATATTCTCATTTTCGAAGAATTTATTCATATAGCAGTGTGGTTATTCGTCAATTAAATATCCTATAAAATGAGCAAATATTGTCTGGGCAGCGCTATACAGGCTACGAGCTCTACAGACCCTATCATAGTGTCCGATAGTGCCTGTGGCCGCTAGCATAGTTAAAACTGACGGGAATTCCAGGCAAGCTACAGTTGCTACTTTAGTGTACATAATCTAGGAAAGCTACGGTCGCTATGGTCGCTATATAGCGTCTGTAGCTTTTTCCAGCTTTCCTGATGTAAGCTTGGTGGAGAATGGGAGTGGTTATGCAACGTCTACTTGCGAGCCAGCTTGGTCTAGAGGGATGGTCATATTCTGCGTCATTCCGCGGGATCTGCCTGTGTAGAGTTCAGTCACCTCATAGAACTAGACGCTCCCTTCTAAAGCAACCGCGAGAGCTATTCACGAGGTATATTCTACACCCCCAAGAAACTGTTGATTTTGACTCTACGTTCATATAAGTAACAATCGTAAAAAAACTGCATATTTCATATGTTAGATGCTGCCAGTAAATGGCCCAGTCTCGAATCAGTGAATAATCGTCATATTGAAATGGGCAAAGGATAAATTGTACATAACACGACGCAAAGAACTAGAGTATCTATCACGACTTTCCGACATAATCAGTCAAATAGGAAGCGATGAAAAACCAAATTTGCGTACATTCGTTCCGGCTGGGATAGGTATAAGCCGCCGTCTGACTTCATTACCAAAGCTACGCTTTGGTTCCTTAAATTTTGTTTGTTTGTATTTGTTTGGTTACTCAGGGTAGGGGGGGGCGAGTTGCGTTTTCCTGACGTTGTGGGTCCTTGTGGTGATCTTTCCTTAATAGATCATGCAACGTGTTTCCACGTCATCATTTCATCATCTCGTGTTCGTGCTCGTCGTTAAATTCGAAAATGAAACTTAACAGCCTGCTTATAAGCCATCATTGTCTACCTAGACGCTACTGCAGGCGACAAGCTGCGGTGCACAATTCAGAGCGGGCTTTCGTGCTCGCTACTGTAATTATAAGTTGGTTTATTATCTTTTCAAATCCTTATCCTCACTTCTATGGCGTTATTTCTTCTCCATTACCATCTGGCCATCATTTCCAAGCAAAGCTTCTTATCCTCGTATATCTACGTTATATCACCGGCATCGCCATCAACACTGTACCACACAATCAGTAATCTACAGTAATCTATTGTTAATTAAAAGGTATTATCACTTCAGTGTGTATTCCCCTCGACATCCATGTTATCCACCTTATTCCTCTTCCCAATAGACGCCGCTTCATATGTCTGTCCGCGCTTTCGCAGCCCCGATTCCATCTTGATGACTTCACCGCTACCTTTCAACTCTAGCTCAGTAAGTTCCTATCAAGATTTGTGAATTCACAAACTCAGCTCAAACAGAATGATAGCAACAAATAATCATACCGTCACACAGCCATCGCCGAGAAATGTTATGCCTTAAAGATGGATAACAAATTTAAACCGGCCTTTCGTGGTTGGAACTCCGAGGAATGAACATCGAATGTCGACAATGTTTCCTTTATGAAATTGGTCAGGCTCAATTGTGGGAAATTCAATGAGACTGCGGTATGTATATGAGTGACTCACTAAAGTCCTCCCTGTTTAAAATAGACGATAGTTTACGTTCGAGATCTACGAGAAACAAAGGACAACGTTGGAAGTTCACTTTTGGGACCTTTCTTCTCTCAGTCTGAAGCACCGTCATTTCGACAAAATCACCGAGAACCTTTCAGCACAATAATATGCACAAGGTAAGTAACGAAAATTCTCAAGAACTTTCTCGGTCTTAAACATCGTCATATAATATCAACATAGGTTGCATGATTCATGACATCACCTAGTTCTCAAATGATTTGAACGACTCAGATGATTTAGATGATATTTACTATATTTACTTCTTTCCCCAATTCAACTGCACCTCAACGAGCTATTACCGAAGTATATCGCTTCTTTCCGGACGCGGCATCTGAAACAAAACTGCGGACTCATATTACAGTTTCTTGGACTCATGCTCTTTTATGATTATGCACTAATCTAAATCCTCCATTAATTTACCATTAGCATACTAAACCCATCGTCCCTTCACTAGGAAGTGATACCTAGTGTGTCATCAAAATATGATATCAGCCAAGATCCACCTTATCAGGACAAAACTACAGAGTTCTAGAAGCTGTGATCACTACTTTCACACAGCATATAAAGATGCATCTGGGGTCCACATAACATGAATCAAAAGACAATATGAATCGCTGTCAATACGCTGATTCCTCAGATCCCAATCCCAATCCTACCCCTACCAAGCAACGGCGGTAAGTTCTGATTTTGTTATGCTCAACCTCCATTGAACGCAAAATTGCAAGGACAAATAGACAGTTTGTGCAAAACTGCTGGCGCTTCTATGGCGCTTTTTGGTTGTGCAACTGGGGCTCCACCTTAGAGCTGGTGGTCGCTCCAAAGCCTCTCTCCACCACAAATAGCCCCACATGCACAACAAAAAATAGCGCCACAGAAGCGCCAGCAGTTTTGCACAAACTCTCTAATCAAGGATCCGAGTCCATGAAGTGTCCATCATCTGCCAGGTACATGAATGCTTTCATAATTCCCTTCTGTCTTCTCAACCTCAAAACTAACATTCACACATCCTGCAGCAGTGCTTCCACCATAAAAGATAATCCCCTCATTCCTACAAGCGGAATTGGACTTTCGTCAGTGCTCATAAACTTCACTACAATACATTGCATGTTCATCTCCCTCCCAGTCTCTCTTCATTCCTGGATAAACCTCTCAATGGCCAGTTCAATGAATACTCACTCAATTTTCCCTGTAAAACCCCGGTAAGTTAAAATATGCTTTACAATGTTTTCAGTATGCAAGTTGCGCTCTGCTACCGCCGGAAAATCCAGAATACTACTATTAGAACAGCCCACACTATATCCTGCCCTCACAAACAATATAATAGACCAGACTCCCAACCTGGTGCTGTCACACTTCCTGATTGGTCAAGTATCAATGTTCTGGAACTTTTCCAGCAGTAACAGAGTGCTCCTTGCATACTGCAAAGCACTGCAATAGCTTACATGACAGTCATACACATTGCAAATGATAGGACTAATATAGCCATTACAAAGTTGTACAAAAACGAGTGCAGTCCTGTGAGGACGATTAATTTATTCTCGAAATTTAGGATATATGACATCACTACCAAAGCAACATCGTAGCAGTAACACTGACCACACAACTCGTCATACCTACATACATAGGTGGTGTATCATTCATAACCAGTGGGTCTCCAATTTTACTATTCTTCTACGCTTCACTTCTATTTCCACCCAGTGTATAGCAACAGCAATGCTGAAGCCAAGGCACCTTCATTTAATGGCCTCTTCATCATGCTGCTCTATGTATGCTTTACTCTTGTCCCCATGTAAAATTATGACTAATTCAAACCTTCAGTCCACACAAAAAATGGCTCATCATGCTTTTCATTCAAAGGGATCCGCACATTGAACAACATTGAAGACAACTTATGTGTAGGAGTCCCCATCCTAGTCACATTCACGTAAGCTGGTATGAATGGATCGGGGCTGACGACATGAACAGCCCATCAATGCCCACTAGCCCCTCAAAGAAGAAGGCCAAGGGATACACAACTGCTACTGTATATCATTCAACATCCACGACATTGTTCAACTCAGCGATGAACCCACTACTGGTGATGGCTATTTTTACGGAGCTGAGGATGACTCAAGTGACGATGTCTTTGTGTAAAATGTATTTACATTATTTCTGAAATATCGCCTTCATCTGAACCCACAGACAACTAACCGCAGGTCTCTAATTACAGCGGTTTTGGGTACCGATGGTGGAGTTCAAATTTTGCACAAATCGGTCAAACATCCAGAGATTGTACAATATCTCCACAACAAGGTCGAGTTAAGAGGTCCGACTTAATAAAATAGTTTCATGTATGTATCCCTAGAGTTTTAAAACTCAGCAGTAGCTTAAAGCACACTATGTAACAAGCTTGGCTTGGACTAGCAAAATAATAGGCAAAAATCGACTCTTTATTTGGACTGTGTTAGTGAGATCTAAAGGTCAGAATTAAATGAGTTTGTATACTAGATTTTTCTCTCAAAAAATGGCATCTTAATATAGCTCTACAGTGGAGCTATGAAAGATTCTTGTCCCAGTGACTTTTTGAGTGAAATTCGAACTCCGCCATCGGTACCCGAAAGCGCTGTAACTATACCCCGCTCTATTGACCAAAGCGGAGCTTTGGTTTTCTGCCGCTTGTCGGCCTTCTCCCGCTTCATCAATCGCACGCAAGGCGGCACGGAACTACATCCAATGAGATAAGTAAGAGTAAGAGTGGAGTGGAGTAAGATACACTTACTACCTATAGGACCACCTGAGGCTGGCGCCAGCATTGGCGGCACGAAACTACATCCAATGGGATAAGTAAGAGTAAGAGTGGAGTGGAATGAGATCCACTTACTACCTATAGGACCACCTGAGGCTGGCGCCGGCATTGGCGGCACGGAACTACATCCAATGGGATAAGTAAGAGTAAGAGTGGAGTGGAATGAGATCCACTTACTACCTATAGGACCACCTGAGGCTGGCGCCGGCATAGGCGCAGCAACAACGGCGGTGGCAACTGCGAGAACTACAGTGACAAGGGTGGCGAAGAAACGCATGATGATAAACGAGCCTTTCGATTGCGAGTGTTGAAAGGGAAAGAGAATTGAATTTATCTCTTTTATATAACAATTGTCTCAGGGCAATCAGAAGAACTTTTCGCACTGCCCGTGCATTGACTGGTTCATGGAAAGTTGCAGTTCCGTTGGCATGAATGAAGACAATCCATTTTTGAAGTGATCCCGTTCTACAAGCTGCTTCCCCCGGTGATTCCAAGATTGCGTGAATTCGTAGAATTAGGCGCACCCCCTGGTTCTTTAAACAATGATTGAACTTGGAAAAATCAACCTCAAGGTATCAATAGTCAATTTGACATACCGGAAACCAAACTACGACTCGGAGAGCAGAGTCGATTGTGAGGATATAACGACTGTCGATCAGATACAATGATAAAATAATCTGCGTGAAGGGCACCTCTTGGTTGGCTATTTTTTGTCTGTATACTTTGGAGACGATTTCCATCGGTGAGATTGTGACTCTACATTGAGGCCACTAAAAGGCCATAAATATCATGGAAAGATGCCGTACATGATTCACACGAGGTGGACATTACGTATGGTGCCTGTCTTGTCGACCAAGACAGGGACCTCCCAGCTCTCGTCGCCATGCCGCACGTGCCAGTCCATGCCACCCCTGAGTGCCCAGCCCTCCTTGATCCTCTCAGGTTGCTTGAACACGATGTTTAATTGCCTGGCCAAACCGTTACCCACGTCGGGAAGGATGGGGAACGTTATTTCGTTCTTCTGTGAGGTTACGACTCTCCTTTAATCGACACTGCATGCCTGAGATGAGGCTATGCGGAACGCATAAGATTGGCCATTTCCAAACTCGGCGGCACTTCTTCCATGACGTCAGGTGTAATTTACTCGCTCTGCTTTGTATTGATATACTGCCGCTTTGACATGCGGCTTGTCAAGCACTCGAACAGCCAGTGTCATCTCCAAGAATAGAGGAATAACGGGGCTTACTTGATAGGGGTTTGGTGTCTCGCTGGCGATCCGCTTGAAAGCATGTATTCAGAAATGCGAAAAACTTCTTGTAGTTCACCCATTGAAGAGCACTGGGAATATTGTATTTGGAGGGAAGAGTTTGGATCAATCGTTCGGGAATGTACTGCTCAAAATAGGTGAGCTTCGGTGACAGCAGACATGTGGCACTCACCTTCTTCCGATATTACATGATCATATTCTCACCGGCTGCTTGGAGAAGAGCTTCGAGGTCATCTTGATCAGTACTCGAGGTCATTGGTTACGTTTATCATGCGGAAGATTAGCAAAACAGATATAGAGGAAAGTGGCGAACAAGACAATACAGGGGACGCAGCTATCGACAAGTCAGGGGCATCTAAGAAGCGAGTGAGGGTGGGTGCAGCGGTAAAGATACCCAAGAGAAGGACCATCAAGAGCAAGACTATCATCAGCGACAGTGACGAAGAGCCGGCAGTCGCTGTTGCACAGGCCCCTCCTTCAATGCTGCAGCGAGCGTCTGAATCTGCAGCTGTGGCTCCGACGGCTCTTGAGGGACAAGTCGAAGAGCTATCTGGTGAAGATGCAGCCGCGATGGCTGGCATGCCATAAGAGACTGCCAGAGAAGCTCCTTTGCCTTTGCGGTACCTGCTGTCTATCGATCACGCGTCTGCGCCATATGGTACTGGCGAGGGTGAGCCGTCAGGGTTGCATGGATTTGACATCGGTGGAGGTTCTTTGCCACAGGTTCAGGGGTGCGCCGGTCGCAGGCGGGTATCGCAACCGCCGGTCCTAGCATTATCGCAAACTCCTTCACGGGGCCCAGGAAGTCCTCCGATGCCTATGAACGTCCACGTAGCTGGAGGGCGTCAGCCAATCTACACCTGAGCTCCGTCACGGCCACCTTCGCGGGGTGCTCTGTCTAAGGTAGGCGAACGCCAGATTCGATACCTTTATGTAAGCGGGCGCTTAATTACAAATCTCGCCTTGCACAAAAAAGAAAACAATTATAGTAGCATTTCATGTAACACGCTCTATGAAGTTTAATTCACAGTGGAATTTTGGGTAGAAATCACAAATGTGATTTCTAGAAGTGATCAGTTCCTCAAGATGTGACTTCTGGTTAACAAAGTCTGGCTGAGTGAAGAGGAGCCTTCTGCAGCAGCAATCTGTTCTTTCTGGGTCACATTTGAAGCCTTCACATTGAGCCTTTAGTCCACTCTCTGGCCATAAGTCTCATTCACGAATAATCTGTTCCATTCCTTTGAACCAACCTGGCATCAAGAAATGGTCTTCTGGGAAATAGAAATCATGGGATGAGCCATCAGGAAGCTGTCCAGGGCACATCCTTGACCACCTTTTTTATGTGTCCATCCTTGCAAAGGGTTCTTTGACATTTTCTGAGCAGAAAGGGCATCTGGGGCTTCTCTGATGGCTAGGTGCATTGTCAAACAAAAATAAGCCTATAGCCTGGCCTTTTGTTTTTCCCTTGAAGATATCAATTGCATTATCCACCTGTTTCAAAAGGTCTTCAGAGGCAAAATAACCATTCCTATTTTTTCCTGCCTTGAATACAATATGAGCTTCACTAATCCCAGATTAGAATGAGAGAATAATTATTGCTATCACCCCTCTGTATTCTGGAGCCAGCAACCCTGCACTAAGGTGGACAGCCTCATCTGAAAGCTCTTCATTGCCTTTTGCAGTCTGACAAGCTGAAAGGAAAGCTAGTTCACCATGGGTAATGTTGAGACTCACTAGCCTTGACAATGACAGCTTGTTGTTGCCAGCCAAAAATAGCGCACTTTCAATTTGGTGAATAGAATTCTGCACTCCATGGCATGCAAAGTGGACCCAATTTGAGGTCTTGAATGCGGAAGCAACATTTTCAAGAGTTGTGTCCTATCCAATGAGTGTTTTAACTGTAAGAGCATCTTCTGCTGCTTGTTTACTTACTGGGGGAGTTATTTCCAAAGCCATTTGTTAGAAATACTGAAATTATTTTAGATGCAGCAGCCAGGAGCCTTGACGAGTCTCATATTTTTGTGGGAGTTATTTTCTGACTCATAAGTTACAGATACTGAGAATATTTTAGATGCAGCAAAGGAGAGGCTCGACGATCCTCACATTTTTGTGGAAATTATTCTATAGCCTGGGGGAGTTACATAACTCAAATGAAAGCACATATTTCGGGCTGATATTTTTATATGTTGTAGTCCTGCTCATTTCGTAAAGATTGAGCCATGTTTGAAGAAAAACGGCGGACCGGTTCTTGAGATATAAAATTCGCAAGTTTATTGCATTGGGAGGAGAAGACGAAAAAGCGGTATTTGTTTAATACTTATCAAAGTTCAATATGATGATAATTGAATATGGATAGTACTTTGGAGTGATATAGTGGGTGTATAAAGTGTTAATTTCAGATAT
>KN837293.1:108961-124246 GCA_000827215.1 Sphaerobolus stellatus SS14 | reverse complement strand
GGTATAGCTAGTGTTTGCCTCACAGTGGTATTACCATTCTAATATGAGTTGTATACCGAGTGCTGATATACATTGGGTTCTTTGGTTACGATGGATATGTCCGCCAGTGCTATTCCCCTACTGCTGTCATAGTGATGGGTTTAGGGATATATCCGTCTGTTGGTATTATCACCCACTGGCCTTGGAGTCGAATATGGTTTGTTACCGGTGATAAGATAACCTGTATCTTCCTTGTCGACGGTATATCCTCAGTTGTAGCACACCTCATGGTTATTGTTTGGTAGAGAACTACACCTGGATATTCCAGTATGTTTATATTCAATCTTTGCGTTAATATTCCCGTGGTGGGTATACTGAGGGCTTTGCCTAGCGGTTGTATATACCCATAGGCTGCGATTACTTCCCTATACCATGCATCTGCGTCTCCACCTATTCCTGCTCAGCATATCCAGTGTAGCTGATACTCGCAGTATATTCATACAGGGGTGATACCTGTAGTATGCGTGGGATTGGAGACTATCAGTATACATATATATACGAGATGCCCTCACCGTCTAAAATGGTTTTGCCGGGGGGGGAACACAATTCATAGAAGGCTGGGGTTCAAGGAAGTTCCGAGATATATGCTGGACGGTAGGTTATACATTTCGTTGTTGATTATGTATATATAGCTGGAGGATATGCGACCGGCGGTGGGGTTCTCTGTGTATATATATCAGGGCGTTGGATACCACATGCGTTGCACGTGATGGACATATTGCCGCCCGGTCGCTGACCTCACAGTATGCATGTAGAGTGGTATATTGATGCAGGTCCTCCAAGAGGTGATATATCATCGCAAGGTATATATATACATAGAGAGTGTGATCCAATACCCATATTAACTATCCATTCTATATACACTGTGGTCGGGCCTGTCATGTTGGCTACTGAGGTAGGAGGCCCCGGAATCATATACCACAGGGATGCTATAATCCAGTTTACATATCCCAACCTAGTCCCCACAGGTGGACGAAGAGACAGCTCAGTGTGGTAAGCAAGATTCCTTGGGAAACGGAGAATAGAAGCAGGTGCTGGAAAGTCCGTCAGTCAAGGAAATAATTCAAAAGCGAAATAAACCACCTTCTGGATAGACATGTTCTTTGCTGCTGATATCTGCAATTTCATCGTCAAATTGGAGTTCTTCTGCCAAGTTGTATTGGTGCTTGATCTGAGATAATTGACTCAAATGTAGCAAACGACGGCTTATATTGACAAAAGGCTTTGATCTGGATTTGACTGCGGCAACAATAAGGCCACAGAATCGTTCCATAAGATAGCACCAATGGATCCAAACTGGGCCAGTCATTCGGATATCGTGTGGTATATGAAGCAGAGCGTGTACGCAGGAAGTACAAGTTGACAATCGCTCCTTCTCATATTGATAATAATATCTATTGATTGTGTAAGTGAATCTACCTAGTATGAGGTTTATTTGACTTACTCCTCGTATTCCTCTACCCATTGATAAATCATTTCTTCTAAGTGATTTACGTCCTCCTCTGTCATGCTGAACTCCAAGCATAACTTGCAAATTTCACAAAGCAAAAGTACGTGCTTGTAATACTTCTCAGCAAGCCGATGTTCAAGAACATAGGGTGCAATATATTGGAACCAAAAGGAATATGTTTCTGCTGTAAAAGAAGACTTATCAGAGGCTATATTTGGGAGTGCTCGGCAAAATGCTGCTGGAATTGTTTTAGTAGCCTCAAAGGTTTCCAAGCCGATTTGCTCCCAGATGATCTCGTGAATGTTATAGTTTCCTGATCCAACATCCAGCCCTTTGAAATTGTTGGTCCAGAGCTTAACTAGCATCGGTTTGATGTTCTCCTCTAGCAGATGCATGTAATCATGTGGTACACTTCTTGCTCGATCGAAACCTGGTAAATCAACCAATATTGATTCACCATTGATGCCATGGCATTTGGCTCTTCGTTCACGTTCAGTTTTTGTTCCACCTTCCGCAATATACTTGAGGCCTTTTTTGTACGAATCATGGGTTCGCAGAGGGAGGTTTCTTGCGCTCCAGTCACAAGGAGGTGAGCCGTTTAGAGTTACAGCACCCTGTCTAGGTGCTCGAAGGGGATAGTAATAGTTCTTCCCTTGACAATCCGGATCACGACAGCCTTGAATCCTACAGGTTCGGCAGGGTGAGAAGGCGTTTGGTCCCTTGAGATATTGGTTAGACTTTAAGGCTTGCATATCACTGACTTTGGTTACTAGAAAAGCGTGCAAAAGAAACATCTCATCTGAAAGAGAATCATAAGTTGTGATACCACAGGCCAATTGCAGCATTTCTTGTTTCAAGGGAATGAGAAAGGAGTTCTGATCTTTTGGTGAATGTGGACCTGGAACAACGAAGAGGGGTATTGCATATTTGACGAGGTTGCATAGCTCTGGATCAAAATTATAGCAACGAAGAAGAAAGGCCCAGGCACTCGGTTGCCCATCCTTTGTTTTCTTGAATACCTGAACCCCATCACCAAGTAACCCAAGTGCTATATCGCGGGGATCTTCAAATATCTTTCCTGTCAAAGTCACATCTGATGTATTGATGGTAGTATTGAGCAGGTCCTGATATAATTCTCCATCAAAGAAGTCCTTGTATACCCCAGGAGTATGATCCCGTCGAGAGCGGTAGAGCAGCTTCTCCACCATGTCTGGGTTGCGGAAGTACCCTTGTAGTCGTGGGATAATTGGGAGATACTCAAAGTGTGAATATGGTTTGCCATTATTATCCCAGCGTGCATGTCCACATTTCGGGCAACTGGTAAGGGCCCCGTATTCCCCCATGAAGGCATAACAAGAATTAGAACAGCAATCATAAACTTCAAGTTTTATCCCTGATAAGAGAGCAACTCGGCGCTGCATGAGGTAAATAGTTTCAATGTGAAGACGATCCCGAAAGGCTCTTGCAAATTTCCGAGTGGCTCGACAAGAAAGGTTAGATTCTAACCGTAGTGCAAACATCTTGATATTGTCTAAATCAGCCTGATCCAGAGTACTGTCTAAAAAAATATAAGAATGAAAGATATAAAGTACTAAAAGACATACTGGAGTAGCGATAATGGTTTTTTAAGTTTTCGGCATCTTGTTCAAATATCTCGTAGATCTGTTCTGCTGTCATCATAGAATCCTCTTCATCATCACTCTCATCATCCCACAGTGGCTCTGAATTATCGATGTCACCTAAGAGAATTGATTAAAGAGAGGATATACAACTTTAATGAAGTATTCGTACGATTGCCTTGCTCAGAAGCATCCTCAGAACAACTGCTTCCATATTCTTCTACCCAGTCCCATGAAAGCTGATGCTCTTCTCCGTTTTCTTGTATAATATGGTCCCAGGTCGTCTCTAGATTATTGGCTTTGCTGAAATCCATGTTCATATCACCTTCATTGGAAGTATTTGAGTCTCCGTCACGCATACTCATATTGACATCAACATTCCTATTGACATTCCTGTTGCCAGATTTTGTAGTCAAAGAGATCGAGATGATTGAAGTCAGATCTGAGTTATTTGAGTCATTTGAGGAGCTGTCTGAATCTATTTCTTTTAATATCTGTCCTGCCATTGCGACCTTAGAAGAGTTAGGTGGACCAGATTTCATATGTCGTTGTATTTGACGGATACTGAGTATAGTTCGGCAGCCACAGGTACATAGTTGTTTGGTATCATGGTAAAATTGAGGTTTAGATTTTGAGGTAGAGGGTTTAGATTTTCTAGTTGTAGAAACCATAGTGATCGATGGCAGGACTTATCGATCTTGTGTGACAAGTATTGTGACATGGACAAATATGACAATACAACACGTCGCGTCTCCTACCTTCCCCATGCTATGAAATGGCGAAGTCCAAACCCAAGCCAGATACTTCTTCATCTTCAAAATCTATTCCTCAAGTTAAATCAACCAAAACCAATAAATCTGAACCAAATGAACTAGACAAAGTACGAGCACAATTGGAGAAGGCATTACGGAAGAATGCGAGATTGAAGAAAGACTTGGAGAAATCTGCAGTAGCAAATAAGGACGATCAAGTACCAACATCATCATCTATGACATCAAACCATAAACAAGTTAAGATTCCTAAGCCAAAGGGTGAAGCTGGTCGAAGTGGCAAAGATCCTCGTCACCCTGGATACAACTTACGTACAGCAATGGGTCTAGCTGGGAATCATGAGTTATATAAGTCTATAACAGTATGAATTATTTATTTTTATTCTATGTAATATTGCATACTCACGGTGGGAAAGGACGAAGTTTCTTTTCAGTTACGCTTTCAGGGAGTCGAAAGTGAGACTATTAGGAAGCAATGCTGGACAAAGTTGGGTGGTGTAACCTTTGCTGTAAGTGTCTATAATCTGTCCTTATATCATACCTACCTAAATTTTCCTAGCTTGTGAAGAAATTCCCCTTTTTGGATGACTATGATAAAATGTGGCCAATAAATGATATGATGACCGCAACACTTCGTAACAAGAAGGCATATAAAGTACGTAAAGGGAAGGTTAGCAAGGTTAGCAGTGAAGAAAGCATGAGTGAAGAAGAGCAAGGAAAGGGCCAGGCAATCAACTTTAAGCCGTTGGTTGTACTCGGATACATGAAGGAAGTGGATGATAATGATATTCCGGAAGCTATAGAAGAGGAGCGAGCGAAGGTAAAGTATTTGTAATATTCACTAACTACACCTATCACAACTCATTCGTTTTATAGAAGCGAGATGGAGAGCCTGCAGACGTAGATGAAGATGAAGCTAATAATCAGGTATGTTTGCCCTCCACAATGTCTGCATTTCAATCAAGTAATTACTCCTACATAGGGTGCTCAAAAGTTACAACAGCTGAAATTGAGGCCCCGACAAGGACATCCCAGGAAGCAATCTCAAGAGAAAACTGCAAAATCTACAGATGTCCCCTCAAATCGATCTGGTATTTATCTATCTGTTTATTTATCTATTGAAAATCAAATAATTTTTTCGAAGACCAGCACTCTGCGATGAAAAAAGCTAAACAACGAGCCACTTCATTTAACCTCGACTTTGACATAGACACGGATCATCTTGGTATCTTCGTTGCTCCGGATGGGTCTTTCACTGATTTCAATGGTGCCACCGTCGATGCTGTCTGGAACAAGAATGATGGCAGATATCAACTTCGAGATGGTCGCCGAATGAATACCCCTGCTTACCCTTCTGACCTCGCAAGCTATGAAGACGGATTCAATGATGGAATTCAACGCTCTCAGAATGTGCAAGGACGGTGGCACGTGGGTTCCATTTCAGAACCTCAATCTAAGTCTTCAGCTTCTTCCCGTTCACGTGCCCAAAAAGCTCTTCAAAAACAAAATGCTGCATCTTCTACAGTCAAATCAAGTCCCATTCCGTCTTCATCTACCCTAAAGCTTAGCGACGATATTCTTCCCATGACTTCAACACCATCTTATATTGACAAGGACGATGCATCAAATACAACATCAAATATTCCATCACCCATCCCCAGACCTAAGAAACGTCTGAGAAAGTCTGTCAGTGTCACCTCGGAAGTGTTAGTGGTTGTTCCATCTAGTCCTATCAAGAATGCGAAACGGAAATTGGGGCCAAAGCCAAAGTCAAAGGCGACAACCTCCGGTAAACAACCCAGCCGCAAGAGTTATGCAGCTTCGAAAGCCAAGCCTCAAAAAACTGCAGAGCCGTCTGATGAGTCTGCTAGGATCTATGGTACAAGAAGGGTTACAACTGTGAAACGGGAGACGGTAAGCCAATGATCTTACTCTTAAAACTCCTATTTTCATATTTTCATCTAGCTCGCAAGCGAATCTGAAAGACTTGCAATTCCACAGGATTGAACTGCTAATTACTTGTGCTGATTTATGCATTAATTTCTTCTTTCTACCGCTATTTATGTACTGCTTCGATAATTGTACTTAAATAATTCCTATTTCTCTTATTAGACATGTATCTCGATGCAATACACATTGGCGTCTAATTAATTTTCAACTGTGACAGTGACGACTCCTCTTTGTCATCCCCTGCGACTTCATTGCTAAATCAACAGCTTGAAGATCTCTCTCAACATGTCTGATATGCTTCCAAGACTTCCAATTCAGTCTATGGTCGCAAATCATCGCTATTTCGCCAGTACTGAAGATACTCACTATCATATAAGCTTCGAAAAGGATAGTCTCAAGTTAAGATGATCTTCTTGTCAAACCAGCGGAAAAGACGAAGCAATCTTAAGACTGAGAATTCCTGATCATATCAGTACTTTCTCAGTAAGTTTACGCTTCTTTTATAGATAAAATCTCATATTCTTCCTAGTACTCCGTTTCGAAATTGGTTCCAACAAAGCCACAAATCAACATTGAGCTAGACTTGAAAGTAGCTTGGAATCCTGTTTCATTTCTTCGTAAGCATTATAGTCTTAACACCATTATTTTATTGATAACTCTCGCAGATTTTCCCATCGGAATTAGTTACATTTTGCTCCGTTTAGACATACTCCCCTCAGATAAAATATGGGTCGACTACGTCAACTCTTAAATGGCATAGCTGAACGAATGGACCTTCAGGACATGATCTCTATGAGGTATGTGTCTGGTATTTTGATTCTAAAAATGGTTGGTTGACGTGTAATATTTTGCAGTCAAGAAACAGCTGACTATTGGTGGAACGAAGCTATGTGTGTCACTGCTATCTGACTGACAATATCGACTGCTTATTGTGGTGAAGTATACTTTTTTACAGATACCGTGGTATTAAGAAGTCTGCTTCCATTGCAGTAAAGAATCAGGACATGGCGAGACTGCCTCCAGGCAACCGTCTGAATGACACACTGATAAGTGTAGCCCTTGAGTTAGAGAACAATGCTTAGAGTTTGTGACCTCTGCTAATTGTCTATAGGCTTTTGAAATCCGAGAATACCGAGAGAAGACAAAACCAAGTCACCCGATTGGGTATTTTCAATACATTTATCTACAAGGAATTCAACCTAAAAGGGTATGTCCGAAAGCTGAAAAAAAATCCTTAATCAAGCATGACTAACATTTGACAGACATGATTATGTTGCCAAATGGACTGATTCAAATACGCTTTCAGACCATGATCTTATTTTCGTTCCAATCCACGACTTTTCTATGTAAGTAATAGAATTAATCAGCTCACTTCCTACCTAATACCACATCGACAGTGAACATTGGTTTTTGGCTGTAATTCATTTCCCCTCCAGTCTCCTATCTTGTACACAGAATAATCCTGAAGGAAGCAGCGATAGGTAAGCCTGGTTTTGATTCCAATTTTTGTTTTTGAAGCCATTGATCTACAGCCTACCGTGCCGGATATTTACCTTCGATTCACTCGGCCAGCACAATGCCACCGTTCATTCCAACCTAAAATGTTATCTTAAAGAAGAATTTAAGGCTAAATATGGTCGAGATTGCAACTGTGATATCGTAGGCCAGGACGTTGAAGTATTTCGACTCTGTATAGTATCGTTGAGTGACATAAACTGACTATTGGAATGGCTCTTCAGGTCACCCGACAGCCCAATGCTATTGACTGTGGAATATATCTTTTATGCATAGCAGATACTTTATTCGGAAACCCTGATTTACTGAAGAAGAAGAAACCTAGTGTGCGTTACATTATGCTGCATATGAATAATATTTTGACACAATGCACATATAATAGAAGATCAATCTTCAATCTGCAGAGGTGAAAGGAATGAGGAGTAAATTACAGAAGCTTATAATATCTCTTTCTCAGAACACCCCTTTCCCTGACTCTTAAGTAGAGTAAATAAATTCTTTTATCTGCCGCAAGGCACGACGCCGCCGTGCCAGCCTGATCCATCGAGCTAGTCTTTGAATTTATGACTCCCCTTCATCACTGTGTTCTAAAATTATTAAATACTTTATTTGATATTTATGAGCGAGTCCCCTTTGCGCAGAGCTCTGAGTTGCGCTGGTGCTGGACTTGCACGCGAGCTTTGGTCCCATGTCACGTGATCGTCGGAGCTTAAACTGCCCAGCTGCTTGCCCGCCTCCCCGTCGTCGCCGTCGACATCCACCTCCATACACTCACTCAAGCTCACATAAACTCATTAATGGACCTCTACAAGCTTCTACCACTGTATGAATACGATAGAGACACTTCAACAGCCCTTATTTGAACTAGAAGTCCATGTGGTATGTCTCATCCATTTAAAGTCGTCTGTTGCCGCGTTCCTTCTGAGTATCAGTGCCCAGTTACACGTCTCATATCATTAAAGACATGTTATTAACATCTGGGACTAGTATTTCGCGCATAATCCGACTACTTTTAGCAGGGCCGAGCAGTACGGGTACGCCACAAGTAATGCGCACCTGGTATAGCTTCTTTCCTTTGATCTTATCTATATGGGACAAGGGCTCATGATTACCGGAGTACGTATTGTTAGTTGTTTTTTAACCTCAAGTGGCGATCTTACCCCGCTCTGGTCCTGATAGACAGATCATTTACGGCCTTTTATATGCATGATCACCCATCGCAATAGTCGTGCACGCCGTACCGCAAACCCTAAAGCGTTTGAGACTTATCGGACATCTGGGTACGCTTTATATCATGATTTAACTCTTATGCTCCTTTTCATTGTTATGACGCAGAGCTTCGTTCGTGGAAGTAATAGTTCTGGGCATTGTACGTCTATTATCCTTCAGATTCTATTTATAATATTAACTGAGCTGTCTCTCGAATATTTACAATAGCTTATCAGCTGAACACTAGTGGATTGTAGAGGGAGGAGGTTTTAGGAAAGTTCGTACGTTCTTTACTGCTTTTTGTCATATTTGCCCTGATTCTTATCTCTCAAGGTCTCGTATTCATTGACTCGTAGCGCCTGCTTCTCAATATTCGGTATGCACTGACGCTGGAAGCATGCTATCTTCTGACTTGTCTTGTTTTAAGCTCTCATTGTTTGCGGCACTGACTGGATGTAGTTTATAGGTTGGAATAGGTATACAGGTTGATCAACTGGATAGCAACAGGCAAGTATAATGTAATTAGATAGGGTAGATAGCATAATGTTATTATTTAATTGATTATAATCGAAAATAATATTAAAATAATATGAAAATAATACAAGTGGGATATCCAGATAAATATAATGAGGTAATCCAATTACGCACCCTGGGTAACCCGCTGAGAATTCAATGGGGCACCCGCTACATTCACTGGGTGTCTAGTTTACCCAGTTACATGCTCAGCCAAAATGCACTGTTTTACCCAGGAATTTTCACTGGGTAAACGACATAAATCCATTGAATTTCACCGGGACGCTAAAAGCGGTTGCTCTCAGTAGATAATGGGTTACCCAGTGAAATTCACTGGGTTGCCCAGGGAAAGACGCTGGGCGATCCAATGGTTCCCAATATGGGATACCTAGTGAATTTGACTGGGACTTTTTCCCGCAGTGTCTGTACACTAAATACAAAGATATGACCCGTTAGATTAGCACCGATAGCTTTCTTCTCTAGCTTCAGGATCAGATCCGTTCCTGTGGTGTCCCAGATTCAAACTGCAACCGTATCCCCGATGTAAGCCTGGGCAGCCAGTCTTACTCGCCATGGACTCTTGTCACGTTGTGACCTCTTCATATTATAGCTGTTACGTTATATTACATAATGACCGACCGTTCTACCTGTACCCCAAGCACCTAGCCTCGTTCTTGTTCCTCGACGAATATACTGTGGTCGTGTCATCTTGTGTGACTGCGCGTTAGTGAGCCCTAAGTGACGACGGGCTTTCATCCGAATAAAGCGACCACCGTTTTGAGCGACATATGCCATATCGGAAACCAGAGCGAAGTCTTCGATACACACCTTCGAGATGTATCCTTGAAGTAGGATGTTGGCTTTGCCTTCACTCGTTTCGGTGCCACCCTAGTTGAAGTTTGAGTAACCTCCTTATAAAGTCCAGGAATAGGCTCACCTTGACTTCTGTCGGATAGGCTCAGGAACGAATTCAACGTCCGACGATGGCCATGGAACCCGGCGTCATCTCCCGCCGTCCCCAGCACCGCACACAGAAGAGAACATTACCGCAACTTCGCACGTGAATAGCTCGAGCCAAGAGCGAATGCACGCACACCAGTGAAAGGAACGAGAACGTGTGTGGTCGATGTTATCACGAAAGAGCTCAGCGAGCGAGGTGTGTGGCATTCCCTCTCATAGTATTCATGCTAACGCTCTATAGGGTTAACGACACCGCTCCTCTTCTCAAATCAGGCCCTCAACATCTCCCGCACTCGCATCCGCCGCTCGTATCTTCATCAAACCAACTCCTCTGTCGACATGAAATGGTGCAAAGAAGCTCGGTTCACTGGTCTGCACGAGCTCAGCATGACCTTGCGATGGGATCTCGCCCGCATCGTTCGCATCCACGGTGGTCGGGAAACTCGCGGAATCCTCGCATGGGAGCACTAACTTCGATGGCACGAGTCTGAACAAGGTGTGTGTTATTATCTTAACGCTTATACCTACCACTAACGCTGTTACAGCTGCCTTGTACCCCCGAGCCTTCTTTCACGCATTCCTACCTTCCTTCCCGCCCCAATCCAACCGCTCCTTATGAGCATCCTTTCTCTCTTCTCCCGCCTAACCACACTCACCACCTCCTCTAGTCTAACCCCTGCAACCCGCCGCCGCCCTCCTCGGGCCCGTTCTCTTTGGTCTCGGCTCCCCCGCACTCCCCTTCCACCACACCTATGGAGCCTACCTCCGCTGCTCCCACGCAACAGAACCTACATCCGCGCTCAGCCTGGACCCATGGATCCACCCACACATACACCCACAAAACTGTCCAGCGCTAAGGAACGTTTTGTGGGTGCATATGGAGTGGATTCATATGCACCCACAAGACGTTCCTTAGCGCTGGACAGTTTTGTGGGTGTATGTGTGGGTGGGTCCATGTTACAATGACATCATATAGAGGTGCGGTGATTCAGAATCCTGAATCACTGCACCTCTATATGATGTCATTGCCCACCTGCGTCTCCCCCAGCTAACTTTTTAAGCGCCTGACATAATCTGTTCCCGCGCGTCGTGCAATCTGGGGGAGATGTCATTGTAACATGGACCCACCCACAAAACTGTCCAGCGCTAAGGAACGTTTTGTGGTTGATATGGAGTGGATTCATATGCACCCACAAGACGTTCCTTAGCGCTGGACAGTTTTGTGGGTGTATGTGTGGGTGGGTCCATGTTACAATGACATCATATAGAGGTGCGGTGATTCAGGATTCTGAATCACCGCACCTCTATATGATGTCATTGCCCACCTACGTCTCCCCCAGCTAACTTTTTAAGCGCCTGACATAATCTGTTCCCGCGTGTCGTGCAATCTGGGGGAGACGTAGGTGGGCAATGACATCATATAGAGGTGCGGTGATTCAGAATCCTGAATCACCGCACCTCTATATGATGTCATTGTAACATGGACCCACCCACACATACACCCACAAAACGTTCCAGCGCTAGGGAACGTTTTGTGGGTGCATATGAATCCACTCACGCTCAGCCTGGACCCATGGACCCACCCACACATACACCCACAAAATGTTCCCTAGCGCTGGAATGTTTTGTGGGTGTATGTGTGGGTAAGTCCATGGGTCCAGGCTGAGCGCAAGTGGATTCATATGCACCCACAAAACGTTCCCTAGCGCTGGAACGTTTTGTGGGTGTATGTGTGGGTGGGTCCATGGGTCCAGGCTGAGGGTGAGTGGATTCATTTGCACCCACAAAACGTTCCCTAGCGCTGGAACATTTTGTTGGGTGTATGTGTGGGTGTTCATGTGAGAATGGAATGCTGGCAAAGAATGAGATATACTCACAAATGAGACACGGAATGCGACTGTCACTTCTGTCAAAAAAAGTGTTGTTGGTGTTGACGTCGCCGTCGATGTCGGATAGGCTCAGGAACGAATTCAACGTCCGATGATGGCCATGGAACCCGGCGTCATCTCCCACCGTCCCCAGCACCGCACACAGAAGAGAACATTCCCGCAACTTCGCACGTGAATAGCTCGAGCCAAGAGCGAACACACGCACACCAGTGAAAGGAACGAGAATGAGAGAAACTAAAGGGAAGTAACGTGGGCACCAGTGACAGCTAGCGAGAGGGGCAGGTGGCACGAGACGACATACGCTGAGATCTCACATCTAGTGGATAGAACAGGCTTATTAGATGAAAATAAGAGAATATAATAGCTATATTACACACTATAATGCTCTTTCCATTGGCATAGATGACCTTATTCCCATGCGAGCCGATCTTGGTTGCTGTGCCGCGGGTCGTGTTCGAGTTTGGTTGATATGTGTGAACATATTTCGAGGACATGATCAGGGTATTTGGGATCATAATAGATGTTAGAGATGGAAGTAGATTGTGTAGGTCGAGGTTGGAGTTTGTAGAAGTTCGAGGTTGAGATGCTTGCGGCCGTAGTCCATGGTGACTGTGAAACATTGTGGGCGGTTGCGGACTTTGAACCTCATTCAGCTACCACCACAACCAATAACTCATTTATTCGTTCAACGATGCGCGACGGCTATTCTCTTACTTTTACGACTACAGTAGTGTTTCAATGTTGAGAATGATACACTTGCTAGAAGATTCGGCGAAGCTGCTGATCGTCTCTACAGGATATCTCCTATTCCTACAGGTCTGGCGGACGCCTGTCTCTATAGAACGCATGCGTATTCCTGCAGGTATAGCGCTCCCCAGCCTGGCGCTCGGTTCTGCACGGGAAGCTGATTGTCTCTACAGGATATCTCCTGTTCCTACAGGTGTCGCTAGCTGGTGGACGCTTGTTTCTATAGAACGCATGCCTATTCCTATAGGTATGGCGTTCCTTCTCCTGGCTCTCGGTTCTGCACGGGAAACTGATCGTCTCTACAGGATATCTCCTGTTCCTACAGGTGTCGCTAGCTGGCGGACGCCTGTCTCTATAGAACGCATGCCTATTCCTATAGGTATGGTGTTCCCTCTCCTGGCTCTCGGTTCTGCATGGGAAACTGACCATCTCTACAGGGTATCTCCTGCTCCTACAGGTGTCTCTGGCCAGCCAACCCCCGTTCCTACAGAACGCATACCTATGCCTACAGGAATGGTGTTTCTTCTGGCTCACGGTACTGCAGGGGAAACTGACCGTCCCTACAGAATATCTGCTGTTCCTACAGGCACGACTTTCTCCCTGCGTGGTAGGGTCCCCTCACTACCAGGGTGACGTCTCCACAGGATATCTGTTTTTCCTACGGATATGGCTTTGCCACTGTCATCTGTCTCTACAGGGAACTATGGCGATGGGCTCTCTCCAGATGCACTCATTTGGGACTGGGGGGGGGGGATATGCATGCCCTCTGGTGGTATGGCTGTCTCTACAGACCCGGGTTCGTAGTATTTATTCCAGATATACGCCAAATGGCTAACACAATTTCTACAGAGACATCCAGGTTGCAGACCCAATATCTATAGGACGCCGGGGGACCTCTGGTGAATGCAGCTAATTGAACTATCTTAAGTTTTGCATTGAAAAGTCATTTTCAGGCTTTGTCAGCTTTTGATGCGAAACTCAGGTTGAGTCTGAGTTTCGCATCAAAAAGTCTTTGTCAGCCCTTGTCAGCTTTTGATGCGAAACTGAGGTCGAGTCTGAGTTTCGCATCAAAAAGTCTTTGTCAGCCTTTGTCAGCTTTTCGCGGGGACAGACGGATGAAAAATGCCAAGCTTAAACATCTTTCCATAGAGCCTTGTTGTGGCAAAGGTGAATCACAATATGGTACATTTTCCATTCGTATCTTTGCACGAAACCTTACGATTGAACCAGTTAATTCCAGAGATGTTCCATTATAACCGCGAACTTATACCTAGCCACTCGTCTACCCAGCATTCTGCAGTCTTACAAGTATCTCTACTAGGAGCAGAAACAGCCTAAATTCGACGACCTGGTACGTACTCCATATCCCTTTTGGCATTTAGACTGCTGACCTTAATCACTGATTTCAGCGAATCCATTATGCTTTTTGAAGGGCTTCTGTACATGACTGTGGTCAAAGCACGATTACGTCTGAGCTCGTTAGCATCCGCTGAAGGTTATGTCGTTCTACGAAGGAATGCAGGGTTTTGGGACGACCAAGGGGAATATAAATTAATTGGTTCAAGGTGAGTCGTTCTTCGTCTCCCGCCCTTGTAATACTTCGATTATCAGCAGCTTTATTAGGTCTCCTAGGCCTCGTCCATGACTTTATCGAAATCCAGATTGGTCTTTGTGCTCGCTAGATCAACGCAAGTCAACTCGCCGCCGTCTACGACTACATCATCGTCGGCGGTGGACAGAGCGGCGTGGTCATTGGCTCACGTTTGTCCGAAACCAACAGTAAGAATGATTTTTCTTCATTCGTAATTACTATTATGCTTACCTTTAGACAGGAACCGTTCTAATCGTCGAATAAGGCTACTTCGAGGACAACCCACCCCAACTGGAGCCTTCCAGCGCAGTCACATACTCAGCTCGCGATCTCTTTAACGCCACCATAGTCTCCGAACCCGGTATTGGCAACAGAGTAGGTGCCGTCTACACCGCATCCGTCATTGGCGGTGGATCCGCCGTTAACGGAATGCTCTTCGACTGTGGATCTGCCGTTGATTACAATGTATGGGAGAAGCTTGGAAATCCAGGATGGGGATGGGATGGCTTGCTTCCTTATTTCAAGAAGGTATGTCCATTGTTCCCATCGTTATTTCCTGTTCTTTTTCTGACCGTATATTTATTCTTTCGTAGGCTACCAAATTCACTCCATCCAGGGCCGATCTCGCAGCCGACTACAACATCACCTGGGATATTGACGATGCCAATGGCAACGGCCCAATACAAGTCACCTTCCCTGAGTGGCAATGGCCAGGAGTTAGTACGTCCCTCTTTTCCAATCCTCTTCTAATTTGATCCATTCATTTAATAGCCATGGTCATAGAAATCCAATTCAAAGTGTGGTCCGAAGTTGGTGTCCTCATCAACTACGAAGGCGCCGCCGGAAACACATACGGCGCATACTTTACTTATCATTTGCTTACTAAGCAATGACATCATATAGAGGTGCGGTGATTCAGGATTCTGCATCACCGCACCTCTAGATGATGTCATTGTAACATGGACCCACCCACACATACACCCACAAAACGTTCCAGCGCTAGGGAACGTTTTGTGGGTGCATATGAATCCAC
>KN837293.1:39030-53154 GCA_000827215.1 Sphaerobolus stellatus SS14 | reverse complement strand
GCAGACTTGCTTTGAATTTCAAAAATCTTTATCAGCTTTGATGCGAAACTCAGAGTCGACTTGAGTTTCGCATCAAAAATCTTTGTCAGCTTTGATGCGAAACTCAAGTCGACTCTGAGTTTCGCATCAAATTGACTTCTTACTGCATTGCATCTCAACCTCAGACTAGGCTTGAGTTTTGCTAGTTTTGGCATCCGAGCTTGTCAAACTGAACATAGACTTCACTAGACTTGAGTTCTGAGTTTTGCTAGCCCACTTTTCACTTCCTAGCCTCCAAACCTCACATGAGCACGACATTTGAGTTGAGCAATGTGTTGAAAGTATTCTTATTGCTGAATTAACAATAATTAATCAATATTAATATATCACTATCATTCAACTTTCATTTATCTGTCGAAAGCTTTAATAGAGCATATCCATGCTTACTAATATAAGATGCTTACATAAGTTTCTTCTATAGCTTACATAAGTTAGGGTTTACTAACCCTAGGGGTTCGCAAAACCCACCCCGAACTGACCTGTTTTCACTATTAGATGAAGTGATGATTGGAGATTTCAGACAATAAGCAAAGAATCTATATACTTTGGCTACCCTCCAGGTTAGAGTTAGGCAGTTCTATGGTTAGCTAACCCTAAATATTATGTAATTGTAGCTGGCAGGACTCAGTGGATAGGAACTATGTCTGGGGGATGGCCCTCGGTGTTGAGGATAGTTGGGGGGAGGGAGCGAGTGTTGGCTATGTAATATGTGCGGGGGGAGCAAGTATTAGCTATGTTTCTGCTTCCCCGGCAAGCACTGCCCACAAGTCGGTAGAAAGAGGAACAGGAAGCTTCAGAGCACCATCGTAGGATTGGTTTTACGAGACATGGCAGAGTGGTCATTGATGGGCCCAATGAAGAGGGGCGATTCGATGAAGGCGAGGGACAGGGATGCGTTTGGGCTTGATGGGCTCAGAGAGAGCGTTATGAAGCCACCGACCTGTAATATATCCGTATGGTATGGAATACGACGGATAGACTGCACGAACCTCTTTGCCAAAGTCCAAAAGTGATCCACGAATTCCATGGATCACCGCGCTCTTCTCTGCGCTCGACTAGCCGACGATGTTCGATCCAGAGACGACAGTGCCATTGAGGTCTTCACAGCAGTTCACCAGATCCTCTTGCCTGCAGGAATGATGTTGAATACATCCCAAGGACCTTTCGGAGCGAGTGTGAGGCTCGATGGTGTCAGGAGTGCTAGGGCGAGCACTGCGTGTAGTAGACCGATTCCGACGATCCTGAAGTAATAGACCCAATATCACATCTCTGAACGTATTGACGACATTCAGGCTGGTTGCATATGCCCGAGCAATGAAAACGGCGGCGGCAGTCAATGACAGTTTCATGAACATGGTTCTTGCTGAAAACTTGTAGTGAGTTTGTAGATAAGTGGCTGAGGAGTGGGTATTTTGAGTGCAGTTTGGAAAAACCCCCTCTCTTTATGAAGGAATTTAAGAGTGTCTGTGGCACTGTTCATAAGCCCTCTATCAATGGAGAAAGAGATAAAATTAGATAGATTGGAGCATGAGGTAAAGAGCATGACAACTGACTAAACGTGTGTTTGCCGTTTTATTAGCCGTCTTTGGTCTATTTGCACAGCTGCGCAAGTGTATACTAGGCTCTTAGCAGCTTGCACTCCATGGTCCGTTCAATTGAACACACTCTATGCGCAATGCTATGCCCATATTCAAGTACTGTACTATACATAAAAATTTTTAAAAGAAAGCAGGAATGCCGGTAACCTGCATAGCATCGGCGTGCTAACACCGGTGTCTGCGTAGGGGGTTTGTCACTTTCAGAGCAATCACTGAAAAGGAATTTTCGGCTCTTTGAACAGCTCCGCAACCTTGACATCCTAGAAGCTCGTCGGAATAGCTGTATAGATAGATACGTTGGCTTAGTGATGCTCTTCGGTGTGTCGCATGAAGTGCCTGAAATAGAACGCAATTCCTTGACAAGGACAATCAATGTCTTCAAGTCACTGCTAAGGACCATAAATACCAAGGATGAATGAGTATTTTTCGAATTATTATCTGTAATTTTGCCTAATCCTCAAATATAGTGGAACAGGCTCAGTCCGAGCTACTCTTATACGTCAAGATGGTCAAATTCTGGCATCCTCAACACAACCTACAAGCACATGGAGAGACAAATCTGACCATAGAATATTTGAACAGTCGACCACTGAAATATGGAAGGAGATCGGAAAGGCTGTTCGAACATGTTTAGCGGACGCGAAGGTTGAGCCGCCAGCAGTGAAAGGATTGGGCTTCGATGCGACTTGTTCTCTGGCTGTTAGTGACGAACATGGTCAGCCTGTCATTTTAGCGAAAGGAAAGGAAATTGGGAAAAACGGAGAACGAAATATTATACTATGGGCTGATCATAGGGCCGAGAAGGAGGCAGAGGTTATCAACAAGAGCGGCTCCATAGCGTTGAACTATGTTGGAGGAATCATGAATGTACGTATGTCCTTATTATAACACAATGGTATAGGCTAACTTATCGGTCCAGTTGGAGATGGAGGTCCCAAAGGTTCTATGGCTGAAGAACAATAGGCCGTCTGAGCTCTTCGCTCGCTGTCAGTTCTTCGATTTACCGGATTACCGTACGCCTATATGTTTGAAGTCAGTGTTCGTAGCTAACCATTATAATTTCAGTGACATATCTTGCAACTTCATCGTCAACCCGCTCATCCTGTTCCTTAGCTTGAAAATCCTCCTACGTCCTAGACTCTACTACGCTTCCTCCAAACAGTCTACATCTGAATCCGGAGTCACCTGCAGCTGATCCTAATCCTCCAATAGGATGCCAGCCAGCGTTCTTCAATGCGATAGGTTTGCATTCCGGGCACTCCCAGCGTACCCACGATGATGCCATTGCTGAAGGTAGGTCTATCCGTTACTTCTCTGTATTAATCCATTATGCCATTATCCCCAAAGAAAAACGCGGTATTCTCACAGCGGGATTGCCAGTCGGTCGAGGGCTCAGCAAGAAGGCAGCAGAAGAGTTGGGCCTCCTAGAAGGAACTTATTGATGCGTAAGATCATTTCACCCGCTTATGCCTATTGTTTGCTTAGTATGCATCATGGTAGTTATGCAGGGTGGATTGGAGCTATCGCCGCTCGATTTCGAACAGGAGTAAATGATGACCAAGTCAGTGAGCCAGCTAAACAGGAGGAAGCTATTTATCGACTTGCAGCCGTTGCAGGAACCAGTACTTGTCATCTTATCCAGGTATTCTTTACGCTTGCATGGTCAGGTTGAAACTTATACCTTAGTTAGACACCTAAAGGACACTTTGTGCCTGGCGTTTGGGGGCCATACCAGGTACACGCCTTTCCGAAGCCTCTGGAATCCGTTAACTTACACATTATTCTAGAATGCGATCTTTTCAGGATGGTGGATGAATGAAGCCGGTCAAAGTTCGACGGGCCAATTGATTGACTTCGTCATCTCCACACATCCTGCCCGGGAAACCCTGGAGAAGGCCACGTCTGAACGTGGAATATCTACATTTGAGAGTGGGATCATAAATCTGGAAGTTTAGCCTGGCGCTGATATTGGGACAGTTTTGGAAGAGGAACTCGAGCGGTTACGACAACAGGAAGCCGTTCCGTCGTTGGCCGAGCTCACGAAACATATTCATTTTTATCCAGATTTGCATGGTAAACAGCATATATGATATGGTTAGCATGCTTTGACATTTAGTCTGGAAGGAAACCGATCTCCTATTACCGATCCCAAGATGACTGGGTCTATTACTGGTCTGACTCTCGTATGTTTAACTCGTCGATGATGCTCGCTTTACTACTCAACGCGCATTCCACAGGACGATAGCATATCAGATCTCGCGAAGAAGTTCAATGTTACGCTTGAGGTATGTATCATGGTCTTTCTTGCATTAAATTCATATGAATTTTCGGGTTATGGATGCTATCGCACTTCAAACGAAACATATTCTAGATGAGATGAATGTGCATGGGCACGATATTCATGGAATATACATGAGCGGTGCGCCATCAGCTTGTTATCAGACGTTTGCACTACTCAAACATCGTATACAGGTAGTCAAGCAAAGAACATTGCTCTTATGCAGCTTATCGCAGATGTTTGCGGCATCCCAGTCATTCTGCCTCATTCCCTTCGCCAGGGGTCGTCTTAGGATCTGCTATGTTAGGTAGATTCGCAGCCGAAGGCTCTGCCTTGGGACAGAAGCCGAGCGACGAAGAACAGCGACACAGACTATGGAATATTATGGTGAACGACAGCTCAAGCCATGCCTTCATCTACTAAAGCAGTAACCCACCAGGTTGATATGACACAGCCGGGGCAACTAGTGAAGCCCTCAGCTACGGCTCGCCCAGAAGAAACTCTTGGAAGTCAAATACAAGATATTCCGCGAGACGATTGAAATTCAGAAACATTGGCAGAAGGAAGTCGAAGATGCGCTCAGAGAGGACTAAGTTGTTGCATGTACACATTATAAACCCTGCATAGGAACATATGGCTGCATACTGGTTGCTCTTAGAAGATAAGCATACAGAATTTTGAGATGCTTCAGGGCTACATTTCTCGTTGGAAATATTACCATCAGAAAGCCACATGCTGAAAATCCTGGGGTGAAGAGAAACAGTCATGGGTAAGTCGTTGGTTGTCTTATTATAAAATGTTTCAATAAAGGAAATATTTGAAAAATATTGGAATAAAAGCAATAATCCAGGATGTGAGGGATTTATAAGGTCATCCAGAGTAGGCTGTGGCTTGCTAGTGCTCAATATGAAAACCACATTTATAAAATGGTATGGAAATTTATACGAGAGGTTGGCAGGCTGTATGAGGAGGATGTGGTGGGGTGTAGAGGGAAGTGGGAAGTTCCACACTCTTTGAAAATATTACCATTGGAAAGCCACATGCTGAAAACCCAAGGAGCGAAAAGAAACAGTCATCAGTAAGTCATTGGTTGTCCTATTATGAAATGTTTCAATAAAAGGAATATTTGAAAAATATTGGAATAAAAGCAATAATTCAGGAAAAAGATTGTAAAATTTTAAATAATGCAAAAACATTCCTAAGCTTGGATGCAGGTTGTTTCTGGATCAGAAAGTGTCAAATTAGGGCAGAAAGGTACTTTTTTGTGGAAGGTTCTGGGACAAGGGAGGGTTGGGGACCGTGGGAATGTCGGAAGATTGCATTTTTAGTTCCATTGGAAAGCTGGATATTGAAAACCTTAGTAAGATTTCAATTTTTAAGTATTTCATCCAGTTTTGAATATCTTATTTAGCTATTGATGGTATGTGGGTCCTTGTGGGTGTCTGACAGAAAATTTCAACGCCAGCTCCATCCTGCTTCCCACCACCACATCCACTTCCCACATCTACCACCACAAACACTTCCAGCTAGCATCCACTTGTCTAAATCATTCTTTGAACATGTGAGAATGCTTTACACTCTTTATTTAAATCTTATTGACTGTTTAAATGGGGTGAAATGTCCTCTTTGTTCTGCTGGTGCCAATGTCCACCCCAGAGTGGATGTGCCTGTTCAGAGCTTGGATAGGCTTGTTTCTAAGGTGTGTTAACTATATTTACCATTCATGAACTCTTTCTGATCAATTTCAGCATAGTTGCGAGGTGTATTTGCAATATTTCTCATTCATGAACTCTTTTGATCAATTTCAGCATAGTTCTGAGGTGTATTGATAATATTTATTGTTCAGGAACTCTTTCTGACCAGTTTCAGCATATTTCTGAGGTGTGTTTGCAATATTTATTGTTCTGGGTCATTGTTGCAATCAATTGTGATATATTTGTAGTTTCTTGTGTCTTGGATAGTATCTTTGGCTTGCTGTAGAGACTGGGGAAGTCTGCCGATATGTCCCAGCTTTTATCATGCAGTCTTAGGCATTGTTTGATCACTTGCAACCTATCTCTGAGTGCCTTGTGTCTTGGATAGTATCTTTGGCTTGCTGTAGAGGCTGGGGAAGTCTGCTGATATATCCCAGCTTCTATCATGCAGTCTCAGGCATTGTTTGATCACTTGCAACCTATCTCTGAGTGCCTTGTGTCTTGGATAGTATCTTTGGCTTGGTGTAGAGGCTGGGAAAGTCTGCCGATATGTCCCAGCCTTTATCATGCAGTCTCAGACATTATTTGATCACTTGCAACTTATCTCTGAGTGCTTTGTGTCTTGGATAGTATCTTTGTATTCTCCTTGTCCTACCTAAAAACATCACCAGGATGTAACCCTGAAGCATCCAGCTATGGTCTGTCTGTGCTGTGCTGCCAAGGGCAAGTCCAAGTGATTGCCTCAGGAAAGGACAGGGGGCTTTACACTTACCAGGTTCTGTCTATTTCCAGAGGGAGGGAGAGGGTGAAGAGGCCTGTGGCTGCCAGGTGCCAACATCTGGTGTGTTCACTTCAAAATTCTCACTACCATTGTATTGGCTCATTATTGTCATCACATCTCACCTGTCTTTGATGTCCAGTGTCTTGTATAGTGTCTCTAGCTGAGTGTAGAGCCTAGGAATATTCTTCAACAAAGCCCAGCTTCTATTATCCAGTCTGAGTCATTATTTCTATTTCTCACATATTCAACCACCTCACAAGACCAGCATAGTGTTTCTATCAGTGTTTCAGCTGGATCATAGACACTAGGAAGTGCCTTCATATAAGTCATCACCAGATGTAAAACTAACATTTTAATTTCATTCACCCTCTCCTCATACCTATACTAAATATTGTGATTTTTATATCTCCAGAACCGGTCCGCCGACTTCTTAGAAAACTAGCTAGATTTGTTCATCTCTATGCTAACTATGACATATAAAAAATTCAGAGCAAACAGCGAGACTCTGTTTGAATTATCTATTTCCCCCAGCTGGTAGAATCAAGAGACAAGAGGAGACATTATAAAATGAGCACAATATTAATTTGCCTAAATCTTCCGAATCTGCACGACAGCAGAAGAATACCTAATCTCTGAGCACATCATTGCTCCCCGATATTTCATCTCCCTTTGTTAACCTCCAGCATCGCCTCGAGAAGACTTCGAGGAGGGTAAGTAAAAGCATGTACTCAACATGTGCGGAGTGAGCATACCCTTTGATTCGAAACATATATAAAGCATTTGGGGCCTATTTAAACTGTCTCATTTCGACAAACGCCAAACCACACCAACGTCAAGATGCCCTCTATTCTTCTCCGTTCTGACGTCGGCTTGGCAAGCGTTAACGGTCGCGCGGTCGCTACTGGAGTTGGAGTGGTTTCGGGCATAGGCGAGAACGAAATTTTACTTGTAAAAATTTCTCAGAAAACTTACTATAGAGAATCAAATTATAGCAATATTCTTCGCTTTGATCGGATCTCGCTGGGTCATACTTCGCTGGTTGTCTGTCAATATGCCAGGACCGGACGATCTGATCGAGCATTGGCGCGGATTGGTGATCTCACCACCAGCTTCCATTTCTCTACTTGCCTGTATTTAATCGGGGAATTTTCGCGCTGGATTCTGACGAGGTTCGGTCCTCGTGAAGGGATTTCTCGACCGGATCTTTCGAATTCAACCAGTGGGCATATGTCGCAGCAGAATTTAAATATGAGTTCCTTCGGCGGGCGCGTCTCGTCGCTTACGAGTGTTTCGTTGGCTCATATTCCTTCGGAGCGTCGAGTGAGATAGATAAAGCAAGAGCTCGTGGGATCCGAACGGACTTATTGGAGTCTAAGGTAAGAATCCAGCTGATCACTGCATTAAGTCGGCTGATATGTATCTATTCGCCCCAAGAGGCACAGCAGTTAATAATTACGGACATGGAGCAGCAGAATTATGGATCTTAATTTACATTACGACTTTGTATCATCTTAACTGCTTCATCACTGAGCATACTGTACTACACGTCACCTGGCGCGTCTTACATAGGAAGACGATGATACGCTCCTGCTTATAAGATATGAACCCAGCGAGATAAACATAAGTAAACTATACACGTGCACAAGCCATACAAGATGATAAAAGAGATTTACTAGGCCTACAGTAAGATCAGTTTTATTCTAGTAAAGAATTATAATAGGATTTTACGACTGCCTAGCATATACTTTGCTCGCCTTTAAAATAACCTGACTGAAATATTAGGAAAACTCAACTCATTAGATATATTGCGCTTCTAGACAAGGTTGTCAATAGAACTTCATCCCATCAGCAGTTCCAGACGGGACCAAGTGCACTAAACGTCGCATGAACCCCTGAGAGTACCTAGGAGCTTATGGTGTTTTTTTTAGCACAATTTACTCTGAAAATTTGAAAATTTCATCGTACTAGTCTGTCTTTTCTAATCCTTTGGGATTGAAAGGTTCTGACGATTCGTCGAAGCGCGCTTATGTTCACACTCCGTCTAAGCGACAGACTCTGCTATTAGTATCCGCCTACCACTCTGATGGTTAATTGATCCTCAGTAAGTCCTCTGAGTCTGTGCCCCTTGTAAATCACTCGCCGTAGCACATAGATGAGCGCGTTGATTTTGCCTTATCCTTGGAACTCCCGTTACCTGCATCACAAGCTGCTTGTGCATACCACCCAGTCGCTCAGGCTTTGCGATTCGGTCACGGTGTTATTTAAGCTCTTTTGACCCTTAATCTTCCCCTTCCTCCTTCCTGCTATTCCTTGTCCAACCTTTTTCTTCTGAATACCACGCGACTGTTAAAACTTTATCACAAGCCTTTCCCATGGCTCCTCTTCCCAACGTCATAGGCCTCATACTTGTGGACAGCTCGAATGCAGCCACCGCGGTCATTAAGGTGAACAAAAAACGTGAAAATGAAGATGGGCACTACACGCGACGTGGGCTTGGGTCGCAGTTTATTACAGTAATGGGAATAGCGGGCGGTGTCGTCTTACTTGGTGAGGAGCTTTCTCAGCACTGAGGAACATTTGCTGATACATATGCTTGCTACCAGTATTGGTCTGTGTCATGTTATCCAAGTTATTGGTATTCTTTAGACGACGGGCAGATGACGACCTCCCCATCCCTACTCCTTCCATCTTCCGTTGTGGTAGCCAACAGGTGCCTTCTAGGATCCCACTCGACAGCCTGACGGGTTGGCATATCAGGCCTTTACTGCACCATATAGCTCAATGGTATAGAAATGAAATTGCAGTCCGTCATAGTCGTAGGGGAAGCCGCCAACAGTCCATGACGTACATGCATTTCATCGACGACCCGATGTCTCCTCGAAGGCTTTCCACCTCAACAGCAGCATCGCATCTTCCGCCAATGGAAGAGTGTCCTATACCTGCCGAACCACGCAGAGCCCACACTCTATCGACCACTCTTCCCTCAATCGAACCACGCAGAGCCCACACTCTACCGACCACTCTCCCCTCAATGACTGAGGAAAGAACGAACATTAATTTTTCATGATTACCGTGCGTTCTTTCCTATTTCCTCGTGACCTCGATCTTATGTTGCATCAGGGTTTTCTTCATCACATTATCTAGTCTCTTCTCCATTTATCTCGGACCTGTTTTCCTGCACTTTGTTCGGCTGCTTTGCTATCCTGGCTCGACTCCCTTTGTTGTCCTTATGCTGTTTGAGGCTGTGCCAATAAATCTCAGAATAACATGGGCGCTCATACTATTAATCGTTCATTAAAATTTTTGATAAATCTTTGGCGCTATTTTCTAGAAGCATGCACTGATTCACGCTGGTATGGTGTGGAGGGGTGACCGGTATCAATGACTGGTGGACCGGCGTTGACCGTTAACGATCTTTGAAAATACTTGCAGGTAATGGATGTGGCCAAGGCTTATTAGCGTAGAATTGCCGTTGAAAAAACTCTGGCTATTATTTGAACGATAACATGAGGTTGCAGCATTGTCCGACAAGCATATAGCTGTCTCTCGCTTGAGGGAAGATGGGTCCGAGCGTCGCATAAGGATTACTCGAACAGGCTCGTCCCGTGGCGATTTTCAATGAGATTTGCAATGGGCGAATGGGGAAAGGATGTGTGATTTGGTTTGGTTGGCTTGCCTTCTCGTGGTATAATCAACGTATATCGACCCTTGACCCCGCATTGGCGCTGCTTGGGGTTGCTCCGTCAGGACTGCGGACACTCCTATGTACCTAAGTCCATGAGTTCGCCGAATTAGGGGCGATTTTTGTGTTTGTAAGCCCGGCACGATTTTGGATGATCTAGGACCACGTGAGTACGCCGAAATGGTCCAGAACGACCCGCCAAGGCTCAGGCAGTATTAAAGCCGCTCTATGAGACCAAACAGACTCCATAATTCTACATATAAGTGGTTAATTAATGTAACTATACGGCGGGCGTGGCGGGACGTCGTCCCCAGCATTTTGTAAGTTTGAATTGCGCTGAACGACTAAAAATCACGAAAATCGCCGGACTTAGGTATATAAGAGTGTCCGCAGTCCTGCTCCGTCATGTCCACAAGGAGCGGACGGGACTTAGGAACTTCGGGCAAAAGTCAATTCCAGATACCTTTAACGATGATGAGCTGGCAAACACTATACAACGATAGAGAAAGTCCGCTTATCTCACGGACAGGTACCTTCACGAGTTTCCTTTGTGAGGTCGTTGTAGAAAGAAATTATAAAGGAAGTATCACCATTATATACCACGCACAGACCGAGTTGTAGCCTTAATAAAGTAGCCTATTTGCAATAAACACAGTTTGATATACAAGGATATACTGGCTTGACAAAGTGTGATAAGAAGTATATTTTGACGAGATGCAATGATACCCCGCATGGACGCCCAGAGTGCGATTCCCAAGAGATGCGGAGATATCTGCGCAAGCTGCCGAGATTCTCTGGCAGCCAGATGTTACAGGACGAAAGCATTCCTCGTCGCAGAATCCTGAGATTTCCGTGATTTCCTTAATCAGGGACAGAATGATCACCTGCTTCCAATCTGAGCGGTCTCTCAGTCCAATATCTTTCTTGCCATGTGAGGTATGAGAAAAGTCTGTGAACAGATCTGTTCCGACGATCAAACATTCGCACGTAATTAGGGATGATCAAGTTTGAAGACGTTCTGTGCGGATTCGGACCGGAAGTACACAGCAGACGATTATCCCGTCATACCAGCACTCTCCTGTCACTTTAGGTAGGTATTGTGCCAGTAGATTGATGCTGTCCAAGGAATCGTTCGTAGCGACACTATCCGGTGGCCCGGCGGTAGTTCCAAATCTCCGTGGCTATAAGTCACCTGGTCGAAATAGAAAGTTCGTGTATGCGAACTTCATTTGCTCCTAATTCTCGGTGATTAAATAATCAATCTCGAGATTATTGGAACTTATATTTTGTCTGAATCCGGGGCTTCACGGATTGCCAGTGGGAGCAGCAGCCTCGAGGACAAAACGTGGATCAGTATAAGCACTTATCTAATGCATTAATCAAGATCCATAACCATATCTGAGCTCATGGGTTCGTTTTAATTGGATATGCGTCCATAGCGCTATAGGCCGCGCCCAGAGTCAGCGCACTGGGATCGAAGCACTACCGCACAAGGCGATAACTGAAGCCTAGGCAGGGTCAGAGTAGTTTGGAAAAGATTTACTTGATATTACTTAACTTTCTCCCTGTCATTTTGTAGATCTCTTTCTTTTGTAGGGCCGCGTCACTCCTGGTCACGGTCGCAAGCCAACTATTTGAACGCTCGAACAACGCGGCGTTTCCCTCATTTCATTTCTCTCCCCTCCATTATATAACAACGCATATGCCAATATTCCCTGGATCTTCATGTTCTTCCGGAGTGGAGTTGGGCGAAGCAAGATGTAATGCTTTGGGTTTAGTTGTTTGGGTGATCATTGCAGGTATACCAGCTCAACTACACCGTTACTGTTCCCGTATTGACCTTTTGAATTTTAAATTCATTTTCATTAGCGGCTTTCTTTGCCCTCATCGCTGGAGTTATACGTCGTTTGTCCGGCAAACCCTTGATTCCCCCGTTCGTGAGCGACGCCTACCGTGGGATATACTATCACCTAAGAGCCAGAGCCCAAGGCGGTTATGTATCCAACGTTGACGAAAGATCTCCCCGCGAGCCACTCATGCAAAGCTTGTCATCGGTGGACCTTCCGATGGAACCATTGCCGGCGTACTGTCCCGGGCGTCTTCCCCTGTATGAAATTACTCAAAACCGCGATAATTTCTATCGCCCTGAAGTTTCAAATCCCCCTATATGTATGTCGGCTCGTGAACACTATCCCGCCTCTTCCAACTCTAATTTTGCGATCCAGTTACAGTTTGATGCTATTAACACGCTGGCGCGCTAATTTCCTGTTCTCATAGTCTTGGCCCTATGACCCGTATATTTTCTTAGTCGTACACCTTATTTCCATCTACTAATCCAGCTCCCAATTCATCAGATGTATTTTAGGTGTAATTGTGCATTTTGGTACCCGTGTATCCTTAGTTTCTTTCCTGTCTTCGAATCTCTGGATAATAATATTTTCTGTCCCATACCCATTTTCCAGGCTTGATACTGGCAGAAGCACAGCAAGGCAGTAGAGCTCCATCGTGGGCGCACAGCTTATCAGCGCACATTACAGACTGAGATAGACACGTCCTCAGGTTGCTATTAGAAAGCGAACTGCAAATCATTCCGACGAAGAAATCTCGCAAACACAGGCGTCGGGGAGATGTATTTAACCGTGGAATCGGATATCACGGGATGCTACTTTTTTTTGACACCTTGTCAATGTTGACGTTGATCGGTCGTTCTCGACTGGTGTATTATGTATGTATCCGCTATGACATTTGCATCACTTTCCTGCAAAAGGGACAGAAGCGTGGCCGGTGGCCTCTGGCGGCGTGGGTGAGATAGGGGCGCCGCTGGGCTTCCCCGTTTCTGCGAAAGCTTTTTCAAGCACAAGTATATTCGAGGGGGAGAACTCTACAGAAGGATTCGGGGCATGAGTCGCAGTGTAACATAGCTTCCGAGAGAGGGGCAGATGCCGCGAGGCTACCGGGGCTCTCCTTGTAATTTTCTCTTGAAGGTTCTCTATCTTCGGCATTTTTAATATATGAAGTTGGTTGATCATCTCCTGCTTCTGGACATGAACGGCGAAGCTTTCTTGTGGCCATTTGCCGGCGCTGAGAAGATCTGCGAGGAATGTTTGTTATGCTAATTACTGGCTACACCGTTTCCGAGTCTGACTCCGGGCCTGACGCTTTATCTCAGGCTCTCTATCATCGTCGTTACGCACGGCTCAAGCGACATCTAAGGAACGCTACATCAGAGACGGCTAGATAATAGGACATACGAGAAGAGGCGCTGTTACGATTCAAATTGGGAGACCAACTATTAATTGCTCGGCCCACTTTAGGAGATCCACCATAGCCGAGGCGAACAACTTTCTAGTCCTTTTCTTCGCGCGACATCTACGCGGTTTGATAGGGCTTGCAAGCTCCGAGCTTCGAAACAGAAATACTTGAAACTGGAGCAATTCTGCCAGCGCAGTTGAAGAGGAAGACGAGGCATGCCCTCGGGTATTCGGGTAGTGCCTTGCTGTGGCAGCAACTGCATCGCTTCGAGAAGTCCTTGAGCGTACTTTCTGTTGGAAATACGCGATCTCCTTCCCACAAGGCATCTCGTAATGACATACTAACAGCAGTTGGGAGCCGTTAAATACTGCTTAATATGCACGCCCGTCTAGTAGACCACTGGCACGGGTGACGGCTAGTAAATCGGATCAGAACTCGTCTACTATAGCAGCATTCTGCCTATTCATTCAGCGGCCATAAACATCCAGCTGGGTATTTACGGCCATGGATATCCAGTTGGGCGTGCACAGCCGTGAACACCCAGCTGGGTGTTTACGGCCGTGGATACCCAGCTGGCCTTGCGCGGCCGTGAACATCCAGCTGGGTATTTACGGCCGTGGATACCCAGCTGGGCCTGCGCGGCCGTAAACATCCAGCTGGGTGTTTACGGCCGTGGATATTCAGCTGGGCCGGCGCGGCCGTGAACACCCAGCTGGGTGTTCACGGCATGTCACGCAGTGACACACTGTCACGGCCGCGAATACCCAGCTGGTAGTTCACGGCCGTAAACACCCAGCTGG
>KN837292.1:154956-173180 GCA_000827215.1 Sphaerobolus stellatus SS14 | reverse complement strand
TTAGAGATGGCGGTCGCGACTGTAATGTGCTCTGATGCCAATGTCGTATCTTTCGAAAGCGGTTCCTCAAAGGCGACGAAGAATTTCCGATTCAGGGTGAGGAGAGGAGGTGACGGAGATCTCTCCGGGCTCAAGCTGAGTCGACTAGTAATGGGTGGGAATACCCTCTTGACTCGGTGTTTCGCCTCGAGACCTGTTCTAATTGGTGGCATGAATGCAGAGGAAGCGACTCAGACTGTGAACTGAGAGCTTCTGTGTTGAGACAATGAACTTAGACATCATGACCATGTCGTCTTATGATACATTTCTAATTTCAAAGAACATTCCCTTGTATGCCGTTATCTCCTTAGCTTCGCCTAAGAATGTGATTCTATTACATTCCCTTCTGCTATCGGAAATCAAACAATCTCCGACAAAGGGTAAATGAAGGGATAGGAGGAGAAGCGACGTACTCAGATTGTCATATGACCTGTCTCTGCCAGCAATCGAGTTTGCACCATTCGGTCCTGGCGCGGATTTGATAACATGCAGAAATGCACAGAATTTTACACCCAAATATAAAGCTACCCTGAATTATTTGCAGAAGATTAGCAGATCAGGGATATTGAAAGCGTGTTGTTCTAGTATAAGTCTGCCTTGAACTGAAATCGGAATACAGAGTATGCAGTTGCTGGTCCCATAGTGTTACACATGGACCTCCTATCTGATGTCGCTCTAACAGAATGGAATCTGAGTCATAGCAAACCCTGGGAGAGATTTGCGAAATAAATCTTCCGATAATTGCGAAGACGAGAAATGGCCGAAGGGTTTTGCACGCTTGCGCCACTGATTAATATATAATTCGGATCTATCAAGAACCACTCGTTTGACCATGAGGCACTGACCCCACCCTTTCGCATGCCTTTGTTCCTCCATTTGAATATAGTAAGCTGTTGCGAACTTCGTTAAGGAAAGCATTCGAAATGTTGTATCAAGAGATGATATTTCCTACATTTAGGGCTCAACATGGATCTACAAGGCTACATAGCAGAGCGATCGCTTAAGCGTGGGGTGGCAAATCTCATGATCAGTCAAGCTAGAAGTAACTGTCGTATAATTATAACTCAGGAACAGCCGAATTCGCTGCATCCCTCAGCACGCTTGGAGCTTAGTAAAATCAGTCATCGGATATTGAATCAACTCCCATTGGTAGTCATCAAGACCAAATCATACTTGTGTGCTATTTATGCGTGATTTCAGCCGCGTTCGGAGAATGTTGATTGCAAGCTTATTGCACGTTGATCAGTGAACAATATATTATGCACTTTTAGCAAATACATGAATAATTTCGTTTCTCTCCGTGGTGGTCAGTTTGAAGAGCTATCATCAGGAATTACCTCTTCAATTGTCTCCATTGCTGCCCGAAGAAGCAAGAAGGAATGGAAGGAAATTAAATTAGAAATTAATATATGCATTCGGTCTGAATAGAGTCTCACCTTCTAAGACTTCGAACACTTCGAACACTTCACATTGCTTGATTTCCTTACAGACATCGAGACCCATAAGAGTCGACTCTGAGATGCCACTACACCATCTAAGTAATAATGTGGTTATAGTTGCAACACTGTCACTGTTCGATCTGCGAGCGTATAAGAAGCCAATGAGTTCCGTCTCAGTAACCGCTACATTGCTAAAATTAATATAGCTGAGAGCAGGACATAGCCACTCCGCCTTGGAATGTTTCCTGGATAATATATCCAGGAGATACCCCATGCTACCCGCGATAATAAACATGTTCTTGAGGGACTTCAATTTATGAAGAGTAGTGGTCAACAGCATAGGTTCCAACGAATCTGGGAACTTAACATTCTTCCAAACGACGGTCTCCACTCGGGAGGAGATGATAAACAGATAAATGAGCCCGAACCATAGTTTGTCGCCCCCCCCTTGTGTGTCCGTAATAGAAATCTTGAGATGTAAAAGGTTGGGAGCATGGACCAGACATATTAAATCGCCTGGGTCGAACTTGGAAACAAGCTTCAATTCGAAGCTGCTCAAATGGGTGAAATTGAGTGGGTCCAAGGTTGAGCCGGTCACAAATGTGTCAACTGAAGTAACTTCAATGATTAAAGTCATCAGCATTGGACAACACCGAAGAAAACCGGACAACCCAGTATACGAAGCATCCGATATAACGATGTCTAGAGTATCGAGTGTCGGAAGGTTGATTCCAAGGTTGCCCAATACATTGATGGCATTTGACTGCAGCGACGAAACATAAGAAAGAATCTGATAATCGATGTCGTTATTATGCCAATTTGGAAGAGGAGGGTAGGCAGTAATTGATAAAGGCCGTGTTGAGGAGCAATGTGCCAAGTACATCGAAATGACCTCATAAACATGGAAAGTGCTAGGTGGGCCAATGATAAGGTGCTCCCATAGTGAGGCATAGGAGAATGCTACATATCTCCAGAATCGGGAGACTCTGGTAAACACAAAGGGCGCCGAGCTCACTGTCATTGGACTTGAGCGGCCATTCAATGCGACTGCAAACTTGAAGGCTTCTCCCAGTAACTCAGCTGGAAGTCGACGTTCTGTAGGAAGCAAACTAAATGGAGGACATAACTCCTAAATGACGATGGCATACCTCCATATATGGTGTCCTTTGAATAGGTTGAGTCTCCATGCTCCAATGTCGATTGTGGTATATCTGTACCACTTTCCAAAGCCGTTGTAGAAATGGTCTTAATATCGCAAACTGATTCATTTATCGGGGAGGAATAAAAGGGCATCCTACAAGGAGGAACAAGTACAAAGAGATAGAAGACATTAAACGCCTCGAGGCTGGTATATGCGCATATTGTGGTCACGTGGCTACAACAGCATGTATCCCTAGTACTATAGACTCGAACCAAGTCGCTCACGCTTCGCTAGTATCTCGTAACCAGGCGTGTAAGCGCCGCGAGAGGCTGACCTGTGAGCCTACTAGTACTACTACTAGCTAGTTAGTACTAGTAGTAGCGGCGCAATCTCCAAGCCCCGATTCCGTCTCACTTGTGTTCATTTCTAGTGCTTGAGTGTTATTTCAGCACTCGGTATTAAGTAGATCTCCAGATGGATTCAAAATGATCTGTTACCCATATTCAAGGAACCACAGAGCGATATACCGGAATTGGGACACTATCAAGCTGCATATATGGGATGATCGGAGGTCGTCCGCAACCCGATAAATGTTAATCACCTCCTGGATGTTGAGAGCCTCAACACGCGGAGGCTTAATGGGCAAGACTAAAGCTACAAAAGCGATCAACTCCCGAGCATCTAGTCCAATGGCTATCTCAGAAATTGAATCGGGGGGCCCTTCTTTAAAAGCTCAGCAAACAGTGGAGCGTATACAGCAAAATTACCGCTGTGGACATGGTAACAATCTCCTTCTAAGGTCGATGAAACCAGGTCTGTCTCGGAAGCTGACTGATATCCAGTAACGACAGGGGCCATGCGAATTGAAGGGAGCGGATGCAGAATATGGCCAAATTTTTGCTTGTGTGTTTGGAGATTGAAAGCGATTATCAAGCTTATACCCTGCCTTGAGATACGCACCGTTTACGGCACGTTCTAAGCTGACCATGTGACCCTTATCAGAAGTAATCAAAGATTTCTATCCGAACTTCCAAGATATGCCACAGTAAAGAGACAAATTGGAGTTTCTTGGCTATGATAGCCGGACCTAATGATAGATCACATAGCCGAGTTACTTAGAGTCAGCATTTAGTCAGGCGAATTCCTAGCCTGAATCTTGAGATGTTGATAAATTACACCTCAAAGATCATACTGATTGAAGATTGTGACTCTTATGTTTCGATTCTCTTCACGTCTGGATAATTCCACCGCTGATATTGCACTAGTGGCACCGGATCGCACGGCGGTTAATGTCCACAGTGGTAATTTGGTCATGCATGCACCTAATATTACGATTCATCCTTCTGGATCCCCCAATATTCAAGAAATTCATCTTCGCTTTACTGCACCGTCTTGGAATATTTTGCCTGTGCTCTCTATCCTTTGGGATTGAGCAGCCTTCCATCATTGGACGTCAATTTAGCCCTAGAGATATATATGTTGTGCACAGAGGTCAAAGCTTTCGGAATCCGACTGTTTTTTTTTTTTGAAAAGGAGTTATTGTAAGTTACTTAACCTTCGCTATGATTGATGACTGATCGTGACGACACCTCAAGGAATCAAATGGGCGAAGAGAACGCAGCTTCAATATTTATAGCAGCTTGCGATACCGGAAGTAATGACTTAGCAGCTGCAGCTGACGAGTTTTTCCCGCAATTGGGAATGAATGCTCGCTTTCTTTTGGTGTGTTTGAAGACTCGACATGGTGAACTTGCTCTAATGGTACGGATCAGGCAAACCTCCATCGTATTCGAGCTCAAAAAGCTTCCGCCACTGTGTTTTCCTTTTTGAGATAAACGATTTAAAGACCACAGCACGAGGGTGCACTTTCTATAGAGTATGGTTGCTGGTCATGGTCGTGCAAGGCTTCAAAGAAGTGTTGAAACCTGACACTACAGCAGGTGGCCTTCTACAGGGAGCTAAGCAAGATTTTCCTATCAAAGTAGATACTTGCGAATGCCCGTCTTGTCTTGTTTTTGGGGGGAGAGTCGAAGAGCGGGTGCGCCTTTTTTTCCAGACAGTCCCCAGGTCTGTCCGGTTTAGTTAGGGCATTCCTGGGTATATACATCCTCTTTAACTTGTTTAATGGAATTCCATCATAAATTTGTTTATTACTGTAAATAGAACACACACAGTCATCATTGTGATAGGCTTGAAAATGTCGTGGACTAGTTAGATTCACCCGAACAACCCGATTTGGAAGGTGCTGTAATCACGCAATCCAGCAAGGGTTGCTTAGCTCCACTTTCATCGCTGCTGTCTTCCACCTTCTGTTCATTATAACTAACCTCTCTCCCGTCCAAAAATGCGCCTGGTATGCTCTATTACGCTTCCGTTACTGGAGACTCATGGGTTTCAAGCGCTTTACGTTGCATCACAGTCTAAAGGGGCATCGCAAAGGAATCCTTTGTTTGCGGTTCAGCCCAGATGGATTATTATTGGCCTCTGGAGGTAAGTACGTGCCCAATTTACAACTAAGTAGATAAAAACTATCGTAATCTGTGTTAGATCATGACGGAAGCGTGTACATTTGGAATGCTCATACCGGAAAATTGCTTCAATCCCTGAAGTATACACTCGGAGGTCCAGTTACTGATATGGTGTGGGTCACAAACCCTCGGGATCAAATTGCTCTTTTCTTAGGATATGCTGATGGTTGTATTCGAGTTTGCATCCTTGGACCAAATCCAATTGTGAGTTGAGTAGATTTTTCTGTCGTTTCTATATTCATATCAAGTCTAGGTGCCTCAGAATCCTCTGGAATTTGCATCGGATATCCAAGCGCACGAATCGCAAATCGAAATGATAGCATATGACCCCTTTTTCCGACGTCTATCCACTGTTGGTGGTGGACAAGTACGTTTATGGTCCATTTCACCGACATGTAGGCCATTCTCTGCTTATTGCTAGCTCTCCATTGATTGTTTAAAATAGGGGAATTGGAATCTATTCATGTTGAGAAGGCGCAACAATTCATAGCAAAAAGTGTACATTTTTTTTCTGAAGGGCGTTGTCTGTTAGTAGGCTATTTAGAATCACATCGCTTGTGAGTTAAATGACAGCTGCCTACCAAAACTATTGGAAGCTTATTTTAATAAATACAGCTTCGCCTGGCATATAGATCCTTGGGAATTAATCTGGGAGAGGCCTGTATTAAGCCGAATGTGAGTTAAACAGAATACGTAGTTCAATAGTTGACCCTCTCAGTGGACATGCTGCCCTATCTCAATCTGAAGCTCATCTGCTTGTGGATAATCTGGTCTCGGGAGTCGATGTTTACCAATTCCCCGAGATGATCCGTCAAAGTCCCACCTTTACACGTGGGAAGAGTTTATGGAGCATATTCGACTGGAATATGCACTCCCACCGCCATTCTTTCGTTAAAGCTAAACAGGTTGCCTTTGCTAAAGCAAATGAGCTCATTGTGCATGGAGATATTGACGGATGTGTCTATGTATATCGCTTGGACTCGACGTGCCCCATACAGAAGCTTAAAACAGGTATGAACCCCGTGTAATTAAATATCGTCACCATTAATTATTCTCACTGAAGATTATGATTCAAGTATTCGAACCATTACGGTGATTCATTTGCATGTAATATTACTGATCAGAAACGCTGATGTTTTGGGGATAATTAGGTGTTATCAACGCATGGGCAGGATATCGTTGCAAGCGCAAGTTCCGAAGATGTATCTTCCCCCGTTATTAAAATCTGGTTAATTAAGGTAAGAACGACTACAAAAACTGCCTATTATTAAACCACATATGGTTTCTAGAATGACACTGCAGCATATACATATCGGCCCACCCTCATGACTTTATTGACAATGCTATTTATCCTGGCATCATTCCACTACATCGCAACCTTGGGTTCGTTAACCAATTACCTTCAGAGCCGGGGTATGTCTGTCTTCTTACACATAAAAATCCTTCTGATATAATCACTTAGGATTGCTCTCCAAATTGGCACGGGAACATCGTCCACTACCAAACCTCATCGAGTCCTTCCAGCACACAGTATATACCACTGTTTATGTCACTGCTATGCCGGAGATTCCCTCAATTGTCTTGGAAACACCTCCTGAGACACCTTACATGGAATCGATCACACATAGTGCTACCCGTCCGCCCGTCGTGCGGTGGGTCACTACTCCCAGTGACGTTGTCTTCTCTCCAGAGAATCCTTCATTATTATTTGATTTGATATTTCTTGGCTATGATCGTTATAAGGATTTAGGCATTTGCAAGAAAGTAAAGCGTCAGCGTGTAATAAAGATAGCCAAAGATATCCTTCCCAACTTGTAAATGAATGGAAATGTAATATCTATTAAATCAATGTACATGTTTTCTCCGCATACTATCTCAAGCTGGCTATACACTTACGGTTGCCGAGAAAGTCATGGATTGATTTCGATTTTCACTTAGCTTAGGCGCGCCGTTAACGATACTTTATAGCTCAGATCAAGGCCCCTGGAAGATGACGAGGGTGACAGGATGGAGCTTTGAAGTTCTGTATAAACAGCACAGTGAAAATAATTCATATGCCTTTAAAACTCCTCCGCTTTGAGTCGATGTACATAATGTGCACTTACAGTTTCCCACGCCTAGGAGGGGAAGATGGACCGCTTTATGCAAATAACCCACTTTGGTGGTACAAATAATACAATTTTAGCCGCGTTGGCAAAAAGAGAGCAGAGTTAATCCGTGTTTCACTCTTCCTCCTTCCTCACTCTTTTTACGAATATCGGCTGTTCGTTTGTAATTAAGTAATGCCCTTTTAATTGTGAGATTGACTTATCCGTACTTTGCTGAAAACAGCTTCAATAATTCATTGTGTTTAAAACGAAGTAATGGAAAGGGGACATTGGCCGTACCGTACTTTTTGCTAAAGCTATCTATTATTAATATTGAGCTAAGTACTTATTAGTGATTACAAGATAACACGCGGCTCTCACGTAAGCGGTACTACCCTTTGTTCCCGTCCACCATCTTTGCTGACAGCACAGTTCACCTTATATCCCATGGAACAACCACGAGCTTTTACAACACTCGGAGACTCGATTACTCTCGCAGTCACCATGTGGTCTATCCCTGGCACTGAACCTGCGCTTTTCCTCCCAGGAGCCTTTACCCAGTTTATAGAAGGGGCCATCGCAACATTGCCTGCTTCCACACAACAGACGATGAAAGAGTATCTGATGTTGCAACCTAAGCACCAGACTGATACACTTCTATACCATCGAATCGATGTAACAAGGGCCATTGTAGTGGTTTGGCGAGCTCAAAGCTTTGGAGATGTGCTCAAACCGGAGATGATTTCTCAGCTACATCTACTAGGTGAGAAATACTTTTCAGAAAGCTCCTTGTAGACTAATTAAAAGGAAGATAATCCTGAGGGCAACATCAAATGGGATCATTTTGGGATACCCATTCCTGTCGAAGCGTTTATCAGAGTAATCCACACAACTAGCACGAGGAATGCTGGTCAGCATAATGTTAACCGTATGTTGATGGCATATATATGTTGAATTCTTTTAATGAATCTTTATCACAGGAGCTGATATTCATAAAGGTGTCTTGGAGCTCTCCATACTCGACCCCCGTTTTTCCCAAGCCGCACTCCTTTTCGACCGTGTCTGGTATGAGTGTCTATTTCAACTATTGCTCTGCATGTTGAATAATAGGTGCACAGGAATTTAGTTGATCCTAATAGGAAAGATCAAACTGACTCAGATGGATTATACCTTATACTTTATCTGATTGCATTTGCTAATGAAGGAGGATTATTACCTACGGTGCTACCGGAATCTTATAGATTGTTTATGCTATCACAGCGAAACCATATCCTTGTATGTCAAACAATTGTCCGTCAGCTTAGAAATTTGACTCCTTTCCAAACTGTAGGGCCAGCTGAGTGCTTTTATAACGACTCCTCAGAGGGCTGAGCCTTCAGGAGCAAAGGTATGATAAATATCATATTGGAAACAAACTTATTCACAGCCACATATCAAGATTACTCCTGTAAACCTGACACCTGATAAACGGACACCTGTTGTAGGCCTAATGAAATGATGTTGATGTTGGCGCCATCACTCACATGAATAATCCAGGCTTCGAAAAATCCATTCCGTTCTTCAGTGGGAACCCCTATGAGCGCCGTTGATGCATCCCCACATCATCATAGTCCAGTTCGACAAGATTCAGTTTCAAGTGCACTCTCCAACAGCAGCTCTTTAAATGTAAGTTGCAAAAATATATAATGGATAATGATTAATGAAGATTGTCTCAGCATCCCGATTCTCCTTCTCCACGCAGGGATCCTCCTCCACCTTTTACTTCTTCAACCCAAACGATGTCACAGAATCCTACACCATCACAATCACAAGTAGATATTAATATCACGAGAAACCAAACAGAGCAGGTGACTTCATTTATCCCTATGGCTACTGGCGCAACTTCTACACAGCCCTTGGGTGGCACTACCAGTACTACTCAATCTGCGATGCCAAACCCTGCTGCGTCAGGCATAAATCCATTGAAAGGCCCAGAAGCTGCTGGGAATGCTTCTACGAGTGCTCCAGGTATCCCCTTATCATCATCATCTTTGGAAGAGCTTTCAAAAGTTCTCAGTCAATGCATTATTGAGTTGACACTACCACATTTTGTTGGTGTCGGCATTACAGGGCGACGAAGTGATATATTGCATCCTACTCCGGTGAAGAAGCGGTCAAAGTCAGAACGCATGCATAAACTAGATGTTTGTTCTCTCCTATCTCCATACTTGACCCATCTGATATATGCATTTTCATATTAGGCAGATATACGAGAGAATACAAATACACTTTTGAAGTGGAATCGTGCAGAGCACCCTTTTACCGTTCCCCCCTTGCCTCCCTCAGATGAAGACTTGGAGAGCTTTGCGAAAGGACTGGGTATTGGCCCCACAGTCGAGAATTTCACTCTGGACCTCAGGAAAAGCGAGAAGCTGAGTGAGGATAAAGTATCCAAACAGCGCCATTGGAATACACGGGCGAGCGTTGTTTTTGCGAGGGACTTTATGAAGCGTTGGGAGGGGAAGGAATGGCCATATCCGCCTCATGCTAAGGTTGATTCGTTTATCGCACAGAGATTCAGAGAGAAATTAGGACATCTGAAAGATGTGTATATGTTGCAACTCGAGCTCAATCAGGCCACGCCTCAAGAACGGGTTATAATTAGGGCCCAAATTCGTCTTGATCAGAAGCCTGAACGTCATCGGGCCCGTCGTGAGGAGGTAATATGATATCAATTTATACATGATTATTTCTGACACCTTTGTAGAGTTTGGAACTTAGGAAGAAGATAGTTATCTTCCACGACTTTCCTCCTGGTTATCTTCGAATGCTGGAGACTTTAGGCCCTGACGGCATGTCATCTGATGAGACAGATGAAGGGTCAGCTACCAAACCATTCAAATTCCATCGTCTACACAAACCATATAGAGCCAGACACATCGATAAGCTCATTTTTGTCATTGACAAAGCGTATGATAAACCCAACCGCCTTGGGGCATATCTTCCTCGGCAGGGTAACACTCGCAGAATCAGATTGGGCACACATCCTAGTCTCTTTCATACGGGACGCATTCCTGAATATCCTAAAGAGCTTTATAATATTCGCTATCTGCAGAAGAAGTTCCCAGGAGCTCTACAAGTTTTACAACAATCCCCTGCTTGGCAGGTACCCCACCCGCTCCCTGTATGTCTAAGTCACTCTATGTTCTAGATGGCAGTTACTAATCAAGTGCCGCAGGAGCCATGGCTTGATGGGTGGTCAGAGCTTGCAGACCAATTCACAGATCACATATGGGCAGGTTATGAAGCAGACACAGAGTCTTAATATACATCGTCGCTTTGTCTCACCACAAGCATATCATAGTAGTCCAATGTATTACCACAGTGCCTTGATTTGATTTATCATCATTACCTACATCACAAGAAAATGATATTTAAAGTTATTGTAAATACATATGCCCGCTTGTGTAATCCTGGTCCCCCAGTATTCCGCATGCACCATTATCATTGCCGGCTTCTCGGCGTCTTTTGCCAGTAGCTATAAACCTTACTATATATTACATAACGATAGTCATCCTGTAACCCGAGCCATATTTCCGTCTTCTGTTCTCAACGAATATACAACGGTCCTATCAACGCTTGTGCGACCGTTCAGTGAGCCTAATCGACGCCAGGCCAGCTTGTATGGTGATTTTAAGCAGCTTCATCGATGCTCGAGTAGAGGCTTCATGAGCTGTGAGGAATACACATGCATAACGAAGGTTTCAAGGACTTTATACGCATAAAGGCAAAAATTTATGTACATTATGAAGCAAGAAAGTATAATATTCGCCGCGATAACTACTGCACCAAGTTCTTCTTCATCATGGCTACCGTGTCACTCACTGATGAATTTGCAGACTACTTACACGGTCAAACCTCGTTTGGCTGGAATCCACGCCTGGACCCTGCGTGGAATCCAGTCAGGATTTTGGTGGGTCAGAGTCTTTTCTGAGATCACGATCGAGCTAGGCGCACAGCGTGGAATCCAGTAATACAAAATACTGCTTAGACGCTCAATAATTGAATATGTTTTTTCTCGTTTTTGGAATGGACAAATGCCGTGAAATTTAATAATAAAGCTATATACATGCAATGAGTGGTATCTAGTCATACATATCCACTGATTTTAGAGGGTTTGTAGCCATGGGTATCAACAGCGGAGAATGCGACACATCTGGTTTTCAAATACGGCGATGAATAAAATTTTCGAATAATGAGAAAGTTGGTTTGTTATCATGGGTCCGTAAAGTAACCCTAAGCTGTGGGTTGTCCAAGGCTTGCTGTGGCAGAAGGCAAAGGCTCGGGTTCCGGCGCAGGCTGTGCAGGCTGTACGTCTGGAATGTCTGAGACACCAGGTTGAGCAGGTACTTCGGTATCCATCATTTTTTGAGGAGTATTCATCAGGACTATCGCGACTTGCCCAATAACGTCACAAGCAGTGATGGCTGGACAGCATTGAGACCTTCGGCGTTTGCAATTTCTTCGATAAAAGACGCTTCTTGTGGGATGCCGGCATTCACTTCGACAGCTCTAACTTCGATTTCTCTGCGTGATTCAATACGAGGACTAGGCGAGTAAGGCTCTGCCAAATAGCCAGAGCTAGTCCGGTGAAGTGGATTGAGAGGAGTCCAATGAACTGGCTCGTTGGTCTTGGGCGTGTGCGGAACCGAAGGATGAGTGGACCATGGGCTTCCAGGATGGAAGCCTAAATTGGTGGTCTATTCTCGTCATTCAATAACCTGAACGTACCTTGGTTTCCAACATGGCGATTGGTAACGTCGCTGAGGCTTGGATAAGGGTTATGGCGTGGTGTCGACAGGGAAGTCGGGTGCTGTCGGCTGTTCATTTTGTGATAAAAAGAGGATAGCAGAGGTAGTGGAATAGATGATGGTGAGCGTTTGGCGTAACGAGCATAGGATTGGAGGGCTGTAAGGAACGACAAGCAGCGGATTTGGATGTCGAACAAAAGCAAAGTCGCTTGTCACGCATCGTCACACTCACAAGATCGACCCAACGCGAAGTCACTCAAGTCACTCGCTGCAATGGAATTTGTGATGCACAGTGACATTAACATACTAAATAATAAGCAATCATTCATATGAAAGATATATAGCTATGGCTTTACAAGTACAAAACAAGTATGTACAGTGCTGTACCCACAACTTGAAACCCGAAACTGAGTCGCGGCTTTGACATCGCTGCTGTTTGGAACCGATCATGTGAAGGGCTGAGTCGTGGTTTCCAGCGTCGAGTGGATGGGATACGACGGACGATCGATGGGTCCCTGCGTTTGTAAGCAGAAAAGTAGACGCCTCAGAAAAGACTGGATTCCACCACCTCGACGGTCGAGTTCCATCAAATTTAGACGCTGGGTGGATTCCAGCCAAACGAGGTTTGACCGTGTAATGCTTCTGACAGGCATCTGTATATCTCCCTGTTGGAAGAATGATCGGTGACCTTCCGAAATAACACTAGTACGCACTTCGATCTGACACAACATATTGCAGCGTAAAGAGCCAGAACAATATTTAGAAGGAAAGAGAACAAGCGGTAGGAAGGATATGAGAACCAGAAGGATATGATTTGTCATTGTCGTCACTGCACGGCGACCCAATATGAACCGTGAAGCCTGTGGATGCAGCAACGTTATTGACAAGGATGAGAGGGACGAACGAAGGCGCTGGGACCCGCTGTACTTTCAAACTCCGGTTAGAGGTCCATCCCGTTACATAAGCTCGCTGGTGGACTTCGCTGGCGTAGTGGACGCTCTTCCATCTTCCTACCGCTCTTCAAAGTCATTAAAAAAATTGTTTGATTTCACGTTCCTCCAACGGTAGCATGGGGCTATGATACCCGCAGACTGGGATGGACCTGGATGGGACCTGGGCGAAGGCCTTGCTGAGTTCAACTTTAGTTTATACGCAAACTTGATATTGATTTCAATACTTCCTAAGAGCTGCTAGACTTCCAATTGGTTCAAGAACTGGTGTAATTTGACGGTAGACTAATTATATAAGCATCGGGACGAATAAGTAGTGATTACACACAATATTTGTATGTCGTAGTATCATCCTGCCCTGCGTTATCTGACAAATGTACAATTAGATTTATGTCGCTTACTCGGTCATAGATTTAGGACTGAGTTCTGGTGTTGTCCGAATGAGGGGGAAGGGTTAGATACATGTTGCAGCACGCTCTATGAGGGATTGGAACCTTTGTACGTTCCCACATGACAATTGTTGTAGTTTATTTATTCGAAATATTATATTTATCTTATAAGGAGTAGAAGTTTTTCCTTGAATACAGTATTTGGTACCAGCTGTCTGTTACTTCGACTCGTACTGAATGATTACGATCTCGAAACCCGCATAGCTCAGCGACTGGCTTCGCGACTGGATTATCTGGTCGCTTAAAAAATGCATTCAAAACATAAAGATTTCTCATACTGATTTCGACAGTTAGAAAATCAGCGAAGATCATGAATATGTTTGGCTTTTGAGGTCAGAAGAATCAGACAGATATCTACCAACTTTTACCTCTTTGAAGTATGAATAATCTCTCAAAAGATTAGCATCGTTGAGGCATTTCTATGCATGAGAAATTACTTAAAGTGCAAAATTTCGAACTCCTTTGAGTGGCTGAAAAGACTCCGGAGTTGTCGGTTTGTCAATACAATTTTATTTCAGGAAAATATAAATGAGTCCTCATATAAATGTAGGGTAACTCTCCGCAAAAATTATTATTCGTGACCCTTTTCTGTCTGGTCAATTGAAGCATTTGCTATGGAAGTGTACGTCTTCAAAATTGGGATAGATGTGGCTTATGTAACACATTTTCTGCAAGGTAAATCCCCGTCAAACTCCGATTTGCTAGTGGATTTGCAGAACCCATTATTCTTCGGAAACTCGAAGAGCCGAATGCATTTCCCCGGACTTTCTAGGTGAACATATAACTATTTGCCCATAGTGTGAAAATCATTCCCACAAAAAATGCGAGACTCGTCGAGCCTCACCTTTGCTGCATCTGAAATATTTACAGTATTTGTAATTTATGAGTGTGAAAATAATTCGCACAAATATGTGAGGCTCGTCGAGCATCTCGTTTGCTGCGTCTTAAATATTTTCAGCATTTCTAACAAATGACTGGAAATAATTCCCACAAAGATGCGAGGCTCGTCGAGCCTCACCTTTGCTGCGTCTAAAATATTTTCAGTATTACTGACAAATAACTGTGGAAATAATTTCCACAAAAACGCGAGCCTCGTCGAGCCTCTCTCTTGCTGTATCTAAAATATTTCAGTATTTATAACTTATGAGTCGGAAAATAATTCCCACAGAAATGCGAGGCTCGTCGAGCCCCTCGTTTGCTGCGTCTAAAATATTTTCAGTATTCCTAACAAATGACTGGAAATAATTCCAACAAAACTGCGAGGCTCATCAAGCCTCTTCTTTGCTGCGTCTGGAATATTCTCAGTATTTCTGACAAATTACTGTGGGAATAATTCCGATAAAGATGCGAGGCTCGTTGAGCCTCTCTCTTGCTGTATCTAAGTTATTTAAAGTATTTGCAACTTACGAGTGTGGAAATAATTCCCACAAAAATGTGAGTCTCGTCGAGCCTCTCTTTGCTGTGTCTGAGATATTTTCAGTATTTTTGACAAATGACTGTGGAAATAATTCCCACAAAAATGCGAGGATCGTCGAGCTTCCCGTTTGCTGCGTCTTAGATACTTTCAGTATTTCTAACACATGACTGGAAATAATTCCCACAAAAATGTGAGGATCGTCGAGCCTCTCTTTTGCTGCGTCCGAAATATTTTCAGTATTTTGACAAATGACTGTGGAAATAATTCCCACAAAAATGCGAGGCTTGTCGAGCCTCTCTCTTGCTGTATCCAAAATATTCACAATATTTGTAACTTATGAGTCGGAAAATAATTCCCAAAAATATGTGAGGCTCGTCGAGCATCTCGTTTGCTGCGTCTTAAATATTCTCGGTATTTCTAACAAATGACTGGAAATAATTCCCACAAAAATGCGAGGATTGTCGGCTAACCTCTGGTCTCCAGGTATATCCCCGTTTCCCACGGTAACTGGTCGACCAGTATTGGATTGCTCTGGTGTGTGAGCAAAAATCGGGATTTCTCTGGCGCTTCCGCGCCATCTCGGGGCCGGCGCGGAACCCTGGAGATGACCAGTTTGCCCGGATTTCTGATCCGAGGCCAACCAGGAAAATTACTTCCTAAAAAGAATATTTTATTTAAATTGACCTCAGGGATTCCAGTAGTTATAAGTATATGAGTGTTCTTCTACATGCATGAGGTGGCATCCCGGTCGAGTCGTGCGAAGTCCTGAAAGGAAGAGCACTCCAAAGAATAGGCTATTTTCCGTCGGTAAAAGGGACTGATTTCGGAGCATTTTGGATCTGAGGGAACCACCTAAGTATGAAATAGCGGTCTTCCCCTGACTCAATCCTAATCAGTTTACAGCAAATATTGCGCAATTCTGGATACCATATAGCCATATAACCATATTGCAACCGGAATGCTGGTATTGATAGGTCCCTGCATGTGGCATCACGGCACAGTACCTTGACTCATGTTCATTGTGAATTGGCTCAAAGAAGATCTTGCTACAAAACTCTCCGCGTTCGTTGTGATGCTGAACGCTATATCAGTTGCGCTGATCTTGACGAATCACTCAAATTGTTCGTGATTTGGTAAAAGTCAAAGATAGAATGGTCTGGTAAGGTGTATCCTTTCTGTAATTCTAGGATCTCAGGGGAAGCAACTAAGACTCATGATGTTGACTATCGTATTAACAAGCAAACTCTCTAGCACTACGAGCAGAATACTCGCATTGAAGTCCAAAGTTTTTATGTAAACTCACGCGTGATTCTATATAATTCGCATATTGATTCTACAATCTCTAATCCTTTAAAGTAATTCAACTTCTCTACTCTGTTTCTCCCGCTTCTCTTGCCTTGTCTTTCTCCAGTTATAGCCGTACCGATATCTATGTATATACTTTGACTACCCCCTCCGGGTTAGAGTTAGGGAATTCTATGGTTAGCTAACCCTAAAGATTATGTAATTGTCAGGGATTATATAACTATAGCTAGTAGGGCTCGGTGAATGGGAATTGTGTCTGGGGAATGGCTCTTGGCACTGAGGAAGGGTGGGGGGGGTGCAAGTATTGTGCTTGTATAATCTGCTTCCCCTGGCCACTGGTACCATATACTTAGTAATGCCTAAAATGGTGTCTCCTCCCCAGGGGGTGGGGGGAAGATGCTGGGTGTGAGTGAACCAACTGTGGCTATGCTGTGACTCTACACATCTGTGTAGAGACGCATCAGCCTATACCTATTCCCCTCTGTTTAGGGTACAGTGCACGTGGGATAAAGATGGCAACTCTGTAGTGCTCAAACCACGGCGCCGCAGGCCACAAAAAATAAAATTTAGAAGGAAACATGGGTAGATTTGCGTAAATCTGCAAAATTGTTTTTTTCCATGATTATGTAAGCAGTTCACTTTTGAGTTCAAAAAATCGAGTTATGTTTTTATGCTCTCCGAGCCTGCGAAATGAATGTTTGAGGCAGGAAACAAGTCGAAATTTACAGAAGCAGCTTTTATCTCCCAAAAGTAGACCATTTAACTAGAAATAATCTGGCAAACTGGTTGTATCTAGGGATCTGCGCCGCCCATAGGGCGACGCAAAGCCCCGGAGAACTCCCCGGGATGGATGCTTACAGGTATGTATACATTAATCCCACTTTCATAGCCTAACAGCATTGCAGGAGGGGGCTTAACACAAAGCAGGCAGAGTTTGCAGTCAAGACATACCGTTCTCACAGGAGATGTGGCCCCACTGTAATGATGTCCATTGGTATCTTGCATAACCCAGTTTAATTACTTAACATGGAATTTTCGAAGCATTATCTGTGAGGCTTTGACCTCAGTATTTATTTATTTTTAAAGATTTTTACCGGGTTCCGGAGTTTGCCGGATCGCTTAAAAACATTTTCACGAACACTTATGCCTGTTCACTTTTCGGGCTAGATTTTCCAAAATATTTTTTGATTTTCATGAAAGTGGCGAGATAGGGATGAAGCTAGACATGAATAGGGGTGATTTATGTAGTTATATTGGGTCTAGAAAAATCTCCTAAAATGTAGATACAATCTGTGTCATTACTATAGCGGAGTTGTCAGTTTTGAGCGCTTTGCACTGTACCCAAATCCACCCCCTGCCCTTGTTTGGGGTCAGTGCTCATATAAAAATCACAAGTTTTGGTCAGGCATGAGGAGAACACAAAAACATCATGCTGTTTCAAAGGCTACAAAGACCAGATAACTTACCCCTATGTTGTTATACCTCATAATAAACAATTCTTGAGATGGGTAGAGTGAACTACACTTTGAGAAAATTGCAAAGTTTGGGGTGTAGAAGGAAGGGGAGAGGGAGGGGAAGCAAACTTGGAAACATACAAAAAGCTAGTATGACTTCAATATTTGCCAGAGAACTATTAAGATGCTGTATTGAGATGTATTCATTAAGCAGGGGGAGGGAGAAAAATACAGTATTGTTCTCAAACATACCAAAAGGCAGTATGACTTCAGTATGGGTGAGCTATACTTTCACAGCAACTGCACATACTATTTTGATTTCATCACATCCACTATCAATGTGTGACTTGGGAATAGAGGGGGCCATAAAATCTTGCAAATGAAAAAATATTTGATTATTGACTGCTTTGCACACTTGATAAGATGATGAAATGTGCAAGATATCTAAATGCAGTTTATGGTCTTTCTTTGTTTATTGTTCCTTGTGCTCATGTGGTCACTCTCTTCTGTACTTCTTGTCATCAAGGCTGTCTTAGCACAAAAGAGAAAGAGAGGTGGGGAGGAGGTGAGGGTGTGCTTTTGTCCTTTGTTTACTTTGTTTTGAGAGGTGGGGGGGGAGGGGGGA
>KN837292.1:138637-150939 GCA_000827215.1 Sphaerobolus stellatus SS14 | reverse complement strand
TCTGTGCCCTTGCAGTTCAAAGATCAAAGGTTGATCCAAAGTCCCTTGCAATAGTTGAACCACTGGTAAAGATGGCACCTTCTTGACCCATTGTGACACCATTGAGTTTTGGGAACAGAAGGGCAGAGCTGAAATATAGATGTGGGAAGGGCTGTATGCAATTGGCTCCACAAATTTGCCTATAAATTTTGCAGCATCCAGCAAACCAATCTTGACTGTACTCATATTCTCCATTTTCTATTCCATGTCAGTATTGCATCACCAAAACATTATTTAAACATACCTGAGATAATGTATTTAAGAGCACACCTGCAGTATGCACATTCCCCTCTACACTGAGTACTTCCAGCCAATAAAGAAATTTTTCAAGTAAAAATGACTCTATTCGCCTTGAATGACCTTCATTTAGCAATGAACCCAGAACATGATGAGCCCATGCTGTGCAAACATAGGCTAAATAGGATGGGATATGGACTGTTGTTCCTGCTCCCTTACTATTTTTGTATATTTTTGTTGCACCCCCAATGCCAAAGTGTAATTCCATCTCCATAATTGCAAAGCACTGATCTGCACTGCTGCTGTGGGCAGAATGAAGCTTGATAAACCACTCATGAGATCCTGCACGAGATTCAGTGATCAAATAGTCTGGGAAGGATGCATGATAAGGGATGATTTCTCCATCAGCATCCTTTTCTGGAACATGAATTACAGAATGTAATGACTGCAATGCTGCTCGAACAAGTTGGGGACTTGTATTCAACAATCTTGCATAGCCTATCACTTGCAGAGGTTGAGTGGCGGAGACAAGCAAAGAGAGACAGGCTTGAATGCAAGCTTTTTCATCTGGATCTATGTTGCTGAAGGCCTCGGAGAGAATAAAGGTGTATATATTGTCGATACCAGCTACAGCAAGTGTTGGAGGAGTAGTCAAGGAACAAAGTTTCTTCAGGCGTTCAATTGGACTGCCCTTGTAGTTGCCAATATATGCACATATGGTTGAAACATAAATGAAGAGCCCCCCAGCACGCTTTGTGAGAATTGTCACTTCCTGGGGAGGCCAAGGGGTATGAGCATATTCATTCCTTAGCTGGGGTATCTCCATGAGCCGATGAGTGAGGTACATCGTGATATCTGCTTCAACAATGTGGTCCTCAATCTCATGTAAGCGAAGACCACTGTGGTGCTTTGACTGGAATGCACACCGTATTGGTGGCTCAGGTCGACTGGTTACAATGATCTTCAAATACTCCACTGGCTTGCTAGTCAGAATGACATTCAGTAACTTTTCGGTTGCCACAGGATCATCACATTCATCAAGAGCATCAATAGCCAGGACAGTGGAAGCTGTGTACTGCTCAAATGTGGCTTTTGCTGGCTCCAGGATCAGTAATTTGTACTGGTCTGCAAGGTTCATGCCAAGTGGATCAGCACATCCTCTGTGTTGCAGCACCTTCATCAGCTCCCCTCTGAAGCCAGGAGATGTTCGAGCCATTGCCTGTGCAAGTGATGGGAATATGTTCCGAAGTGTAGCTCGATCCTTGGACTTGCGTGAGCAGAAAAAACTCCCGCCAAGCAGACCTTCTTTGTCAAGCATGCGACACAGAGTTTCTAGTACAGTAGTTTTTCCAGTTCCAGCAATGCCACTCAGCCAGAAGATGTGAGGGGCACTAAGGTCCATGCTCCATCCCCAAAGTTCAGCAAGAAGTAGAACACGAGTTCCTTGCATACAGCCTTGTCGATCTTCATGATTGAATTCTGCCCCTGTAACACATCCAAGTTTACCAAAGTAAACTTTGAGATACATCAGAAGCTTGACAGACTCAACATATGTCAACCTCACCATCACTGTGGATATCTGATATCTTGTTTGAAATAGAGGATGTTTCAATATGAGTTGACAGTGAAATATCCATCTGTAAATGTTAATGAATCATAAATTAATCCCCCTAGGGAAGACAGCTCGTACCATGACAACCTGAATGGCAAAGTTCACGTCGCGCATTGTTTCTGTCATGAATGCAATGTCTGCTGGTGCTGACACCCCTCGAACTGGAACACTTTGCTCCAGTTTCTTCTCAAGCACTGTCTTTTTCTCCTCAATGGCTCTGTATCAATCTCTATAAGCGAGGAATCTAAAGCTGTCTAATAAGATTCCGACAGCGTACCGGGCTAATCCAGTGAGCGCATTCATAACGTTGACTGGGACATCATCCTGATACAACCGAACAACAGCTAGAAGTCCTTCAAGCTGTTTTTGAAGCTCGGTGAAACCGCGTTGGATGTTATGCACAGCCTGTGAGCATGTAAGATGGTTTCCAACTAAGAGAACCAAGGACGACACTCACATCATATCGTTCTATGATTTCCAATATCCCAGCAGCAACTGATTTGAGCGGCGGAAAGACATCAGTTACATTGACGATTGTCCGCAGTGTCTCCTTAATCGCAGCTTTCGCGACGTTCCTCTTCCTTGCTCCACCCTTCAGCCGATTGCTCGGTGTGGTGGAAGTAGAGTTGGGAACGGCACCTTCGTTGGAATTTGAGGTTGCAGCGACGGGTTCGAGAGGTTGTTGAGAAACGATAGCGGCTGTGGATGCTGAGGACGAGACGTCTCCGGGTGGCTCAGAAGGCAAATCTGTCTTCCGAAGTTTCCTTGTGAGTGATTCTGGAATCAACCGATCCACTGCACGTTTCTTGGGATTTGAATACATCTTGAGTAGGAAATTGAGTTGAGAGGTGAGACGAAGATGTGGTGTAGTATATGATACGGGATGTTCCAAAAGGTCGAGGAAGATGGATAGGACGTGGGTTGTGGGGCATGGGACGTGGGAAGGGGCGATGCCCGCGTGCCTCGTGGCAGAGAACTGCTGTGTAACCTGTACACTGGTCGGCACAGCATTCGGGCACCAAGCATATGACCGTTGACAGATCTGAGAATCTCCCACACATTTACTTGTACTCTCGTCAGCCACAGCATATCAAAAGATACCAATGCATTCTATCTACATGTCGCAAAAATCCAAAATCCAAAATAATCGTTTATCAGATGTTTGCCAGATGTTTGTCAAATTCGCGTCGGACTTTGTCAAGTGGTAGATAATGAGGTAAATAAAATCACCTAACTTCATATGCCTTCTGCTCCCGGTGACTGAAAATATGATAGAGGAAGGCAGCCAGTCACCAAATTGATCACTGCCAGATGTCAACAAAAAGTTGCAAAATTGCCACCTTTCTAAGCGCCAGCCTGGAGTCATTGAAGTCAGTCCATCCTACCACTGGTATTACACTCTTTTCACCAACAATGTATTGGCCTAGCTTTCTAGAAAAAAAAAATCGAATTAAAGCTTCATTATCTACAAGATCATTTAAATAGTATCTTCCCTCCTCTTTCTCAAAAGTTGGAATTAGATGATAACCGCGTACTACATCAGGAAAGTCGACACGGACCCTTTTGACGCCCGTGCTAGGAGGCAGTATGAAAGGTAGCTGGTGCTATGTAGTGCTATATACCGTTTTTAGCGAATGTAACGTTGGATAGTCCCCATAAAACGGGCGTCTAGGCTACGCGGACTAGGTACACTATATAGTTCTACCTAGAAATTGCACGTTTTACTGATGTAGGTACTTCAGCAAAACAAAACTGTACCGCTTCTGCTCTAATACTCGACATCCCTCCTATTTTGTCCGCGGTCTCCAAGAACGGCGGTGCTTAAATTCGTAGGCGGCGACGATGGCCATTGCACAGATCCGGTCGGGGGCGAGAGAGAGGAGCGGTGTTTAGGAGGATTGAGGGCGAAAGGTGTTTCGAGGGTGTGGGCGTGAGGAGAGTGTCGAGGATGGAGAGAGGGAGGGCGAGGTAGGGGTGGAGATGGGATTACTAGCGGATGGGGTTGAATCTTGTCTTTGACCGCTCGTGAAGGATGTGTTGTTAGTCCGAGATTCGCTCATTACACCTGCGAACTTGTTCCATAGCTCATAGAGGCGATGGGCCCTCGTTCCCGGTTACGCTCCAGCTCCAGAATGAGGCTTTTGTTTGGCCAGAGAGTTGGGTGATGGGGATGGTGTAGCAGACGGTGAGAGGGAATGGGTGACGTAGATCAGTGTTAGGTAGTGGTATTCGATTTTGAGCGCGGCGAAGTGAATGTGGAAGGCGTGGGATGTTTCGGCTGTGAATGAATGTAAGTCGGCGTGAAAGCGGTCAATGGGAATGGAGACACACCTTGAATAGGCTTGAACTCGATTTCCCATTCTCCTAGCTTCGACAAGAACGCAAAGACTTTGCTCACATAATTGACCATTGCTTCGCGAGTTTTAGGCACTGCTTGTGCGCTCTGGATCAGTCTGTCGCGGCCTATGCCGCCGACGATGGAACCGTTGGGCTGAAGGGTGCGTTCGCCCATGGCACCGACGATGACAAAGTGTAAACTACATTGGAGGGTGAGGATAGTGTCGGCAATAGGTCCGTGGGAGAGGGCAATGCTTGAGAGGGTGCCGAGGGAGGTGCTAAGGAGGGTGGTAGGGGGTGGGTCATGATTGTGCCGGCGCCGAGGGTGAAGCTGCAAATGATGAGGATGAGGAAGATTGAATGTACCATATGTGATAGAACACATACATAGTTTCGTTTGAACATATCGCATACCATAAACGGATGATATCGAGGCCCTCGGAAGGGGGACCCCCGTCTGCACTCTGGGCCATTTGCTTTGCACCGTGAACGAGCAGGGTGACGTCGTCCGCTGGTTCGAAAGGCCACATGATAAGTGCGAGTAGAGAGCAGAGAGACTCGATGACGGGTTAGGAGGTCAGGTTTGCGAAGATTTGGCCGGCGTGGTGAGGTGACATGGCGCGGAGAGAGGATATGGTGGAGGAAGGGAGCGGTGTAGGCCATGTGCGGGAAGCGGTCGCGTGAATGACGATGCTGAGAAAGGGAGAGATTGTCGAAGGCATAATGGTGGCTATCGCAGAGAGGGAGATATAGCTAGTAGCCATGGTACGTAATACGTCAAGAAACTAAAAGCGATGTTAGCAGGATATCATAACGAGAGCAGAACACACACTGTTGCTTGAGCTGCTGTGCATCCGACGGCGAGAGCAAATCAGCCTCGATCAGCGTGCATCCTGTCTCCAATAGCGATCCGGGACGGTGTTGCGGCGGACGAGCGTCTGGAGCAGCGTCAACGGAGCGACCCATCGTTGCTAATCCAGGCAAAAACGTGATGGCAACAGCGCATCTTGGACGGTGGATAAAGTCTGGGGCGGTAAGGGCGTCTTGGGAATCGACGACGACACCAGCAGCGGTGGTGGCTGCGACGACGACGACGACGACGATGCACGACTAGCTTGCGTGTACATACGGAGTTCAACCGTGCGACCCCATTCGCAGCCAACTTCTGTGCTTGAGCTCGCGGTAGCAGCGGGCGTGGCTTGTGTTCCTTGGCCGCATCCGTCGCGGGAAGCTCGGGCTGGAAGACACAGGGGATACCTGTGACTTCGCAGCGGTGGCAGCCGTCGCCTTGCTTGCGGCAGGCCTTGGAAGTCTTTGGGCGGGTGTGTTTGGGACGAGGAACGGGAGGATTAGAAGATGAAAGCGAAGGCTCGGGGTGAGGCCACTTGGTGGCTGTCGATGCTGGCGATTTCATAGGTGCAAGCAGTGCGGCAGACGCCTCCCTCAGCAAACTTTTGACGCTGTTTCCCAAATTTGGAAGGATATTCCCACGTGTCGTCCAGAGAGGACTCTCTAAGTTCCGTACAGTCTCTATTCTATGTATATACAAGTAAAATAAAAATAAAAATATCATATTCAACAAGATAGTTTCTAAACATAAATTAGCTATGTAGAAGGCTCTCTTTGAGGAAGTAGAGTCCGATAAAACATTACACCGGGCCCTTCACTCCATTCACGTGTCGTCCAAGTTCGCGTCTCACGTGACCGTGATTTCACTTGGACGCGTCTCCACTTGGACACGATCTCTAGATCTCATCTTTGGGCTATACTACTCTTCCTCTTCTCGTATTTCGGCAATAATATTCCTTAACTTCATCAGGTATGCAATATTTGCAAAGATATTATCTTGTATATATATATATATTAATAAATAAATCATAGCCATGTCCTGTGGGCCTTCTATTGAAGTAATTGAGTGTATCTGTAGCAAATCAAGCTGCACCATCAAGCTTCCTCCTGTTAAAGAACATAAATGGAAGACCTGCAAGAAGCATCGCGAGGACAGTCGGCTGCGCAAAGAAAAGCGAGTGTTGGAGTCTCTCACGGCCGTCAGCGAGTGTCAAGAAAGCACCAATAATGTCCACGTCCCCCATCAACCGCATACAGATATCCAAGCGTCTGCTATCAATAGTGACATACCGAAGCCTTCGAAGCGTCCAAGAACAGAAGGAATGGAGAACCAAGGGAATGGGGAAGACGCGTCTGCTTCAGCAACAGAGAAGTCGCGAAAGAAGCGTGTCAAGGTATGATTATACTTATCGTTGTCATAAAGCATATTCTAAAATTACTTTAGAAGATGCAAGTACTTCGTTTTGACAGCACAAGAGGTCTTTTCAACTCTATGAAGGCCATATTCAAACAAGACGCCAGCGTGGAATACTGTGGCTCTTATGAGATACCGATTGACCCCCATATATCTTACCGAGATCGCGTGAAATTTATTGTGGAAGAAATATGGAAAATAACAGGTTATCGCTGGACGTGCGTGTTTTATTATTATTATGGCTTTTCTATAATCCAGATGTTAATATGCTCCTATATATGCAGGGTTGTCAATTATGAACCACTCGTTGATGGCATATCATCAAGATATCACTGTTGTCAAGATGCGGCGCACAAGAAAAAACCAAAAAAGGAGAAAGGTCTTAAGCCAGGTTGCAGACCGCGAGATAATTTGGGAATGGATCGTTTTGAGTGTGGAAGCTACCTGCATATATCGATCTCTGCGTTAAGACAACTTCAAAAACAAATGGTTTATATTCGATTGGATCATCATAAGCGACATATACCCTATTACGACGTCACACTTCCTGAAGAGGTTCAAGCAATGATCCGCGAGAATATCTGGAATGTCCCGAGTGCTATTGCCTCGAAGGTCCAATTAACTCATCCCAATATAACATCCCAACAAGTGTATAGAGCTTGGGTCACATTTAGCGAAACGCCCTGGCGTCGGGACGACAATCAACTGGACAGTGCGCGAGAATTGTTAGAAGAATTAAAACAGGACGATGAGGTCGATGTTTTTGAACTGGAGATGGCTCCAGGCGTTACTGCTTTAGATTGGGGTCTCAAAAAAGTCATTTCTCGCCTGAAGAGTCAGATTGTTGAAGTTGCTCTTGATGCTACCTGTGCGTATTTCATGCATTCAGTATTCCACTTATATAGATGTTTATTTTCCCATAGATAATACAAATTCAAAGGATTTGGAGCTATATTGCTGCATGGGCGAGTAAGACAATGCCGGGTTCCTTCTCGCATATTGTCTACTCACAACAGCGTCATCTGTTACTTCGGGCAAGAGAAAAATTACTCTCACATCTTTTCTTGAAGCCCTCAAAAATTCCTATGAGGTCAACCCTCGCTTCGTCCATACAGACAAGGATATAGCCGAGATCAAATCAGCCAAGACCGTATGGACCTCATCAAAGCATCAATTATGCTGGTGGCACATCAAGAAAGCTGTTAATACTCGCCTGAAAAAATCGAAGTGCAGTACAACACCCTATGACCCACTTATCCCGAAGAATGAGTTCGATTTTATTGATTTATCATTTATTCCCCATGTCCGAGAGGACCCCAACGATGTAGAAGACCCTGAAGACATCCTAGCATCTTCCAAACTCCCGCCTACATCTACCCCTCCTGTTCCTACTGGTATGCCGCCTCCAAACTCCGCCAACCCTGGGTCTAATTCCTTGCACATTAAAATCAAAATTCCCGCTGGCTATCAAATGCCAGACCTCCCTGAAGAATCCGATATAGATTCAGATGACGATGCTTCTGGAACCAATCCACGTTCCTTTTGCCCTTCTGTTTACCGAGAGAGCATCATCTGAATGATGGAACAGCATCTTTGTGCTCACCCATTGATTCCTGGATATTCGGCGCCAACAAAAGAAGGTATACGGGCTTGGGCTGTGAAGGAAATGTATTCTTTTTGCGTCAAATATAATCTCCGGACTTGTTGGGCATATTTATGGGGAAATTGGTACAGAAAGGGTCGTTGGGAACTCTGGGCACGTGCCGAGTGCAATGGAATACCTCGGCTCAAAACAACCATGATCTGTGAGAGCCAGTGAGTATTCCCGAAAATAATTTCAAACACAAAATCATATTTTTTGCCGCGTAGTTCACAATGACTACCTTTCTCTTTGGCCCATACTATATAAAGAACACTATTGTCATATTTGCCTTGAATGCTGTGACGTACGTGGATATTCTTGCGGTTCTGTGAGTTATCGTCTGTCCAAAGGTGCGTCAGGACTGCTTGCTTTGGCTCTCTGGCTTGTCGCTGACTGAGTTTCGCACCAGTGGCAAAAAACTCGAGATCAAGAAAAGAAAACAGAGACATGGCAAAAGAGATCGAAAAGTGTGACCAAGAGTTCATCGCATCATTAGGGGTCGAAACCTTGGGATTAAAATATTGTACGTCGAGAGGTGACTAAAATACTTCTCGTCCTTCCGCCTCAGCAGCGGTGGTGCGTTGATAAAATAGCCGTTGTGATGCACGGTGCGAGACATAGTGCTACAGATATGGGCTGCCAGAAGCTTCAAGTCCTGACGAAGAATCATTAATAATTCTGTGTTTCTTGTGTCTAATAGGTAATTAGTCTTTTTACTAAGGGCCTGATATCCAAGGTTATCTGTCTTTGGGCTGTCCGCTACACTCCAGTTTTCTTACAAAAACATGTCACGAGGAATCTCAAACGGAACCCCCTAGTTCATTCCCTTTAATACCGGATATAAAGTCGTAATCATACTAGCATTAATTGTTAAAACAGTATCATTGAAAAGGAACAGTACAAATGTTAAGTAACAGACAAGTCCATAATCGAATTTAATAGCACAATACGAATAAAGTCAACAACTTAGAATCTAAGAAACTTGAGAATGTTCTCATTCATTGCGACGAGCGGGAGCAATGATAACCTTAGTGCCGTTAAGGATGTCGGTCAAAATACTCGAGTTCTGAATGTCGATGTTACCGATTAGAGCTTCGACATTGACTTCAACTTTGGCGCAAGGAAATACTGACAGTCTCGGGGAGCGAACGGATGAAAACGACGTTTTTATTTCCGATGTTGCTGAGGAGAGAGCTGTAGTTGATCCCAATGTTGGCAACGGAAGCTTGAACGTTAACACCGGCATGGGGAAGGGTGCATTAGTTTCTTTGGTATTTACCCTTTGAGGATATTGACTTACCGCCACGCAAGCATCAATAAGAGCGAGAGCAATGGCATCAATGTTCGCAGGGAGAACGACACCATTGCGACGAACGGGAGCAATGACCTTGTTGCCGTTGAGGATGTCGGTCAAAATATTCGAGTTCTGAATATCGATGTTAGCGATGAGAGCGTCGACGTCGACTCCGACTTTCGCGCAAGCATCCGCAATAGCGTTCAACAATGCCGCAATACCGACAATCTCTGGGAGTGAACGAATGAAAACGACATTATTGTTTCCGATGTTGCTGAGGAGGGTGCTGTAGTTGATGTATGTTGGCAACGGCGGCTTGAACGTTAACGCCGGCCTGTAGAGGGCGCATTAGCTTCTTTGATATTCACCCTTTGGAATATTGACTCACCGCCACAGCAGCATCAATGAGAGCGAGAACAACGGCATCAATGTTCGCAGGGAGAACGACACTATTGCGACGAACGGGAGCAATGACCGTGTTGCAGTTGAGGATGCTGGTCAAAATACTCGAGTTCTGAATGTCGAAGTTACCGATCAGAGCGTCGACATTGACTCCAACTTTCGCGCAAGCAGCCGTGATAGCCTTCATCAATGCGGCAATATCGACACTCTCGGGGAGTGAAAGGATTTACGAGGTTGTTGTTTCCGATGTTGCTGAGGAAGGTGCCATAGTTGATCCCAATGTTGGCGACCGCGGCCTGAACGTTAACACCGGCCTGGGGAAGAGTGCATTAGTTACTTTCATGCTCGCTCTTTAAAGATTTCGGAGAACTTACAGCCACGGCAGCATCAATGAGAGCCAGAACAATTACGTCAATGTTTGCGGGGAGAAGGACATCATTGCGACGGAGAACATTAATCTTGTTAAAATTGCCAATGTTATTGGCAACGTCAAAGCCCTTTATCCCGATATTGGAAATGGCTGCGTCTGCGTTGGCAACGATCTATAGTAATCGTTAGAATGAGTCGCTTACCATGGATGAGCCTTACGTACGTCTGCAGGAGCGCCTACGACCCTATTCACTGGAGTGACAACATCGAGGGGGGCAGCGAGCACAGAGACCGTGACGACTGCAAGGATTTCAATGAAGCGCATGATTTAATCTACCTTTTCAGTTGGGCGTATGAGTGGGGGAGAGGGAAGATTGGAGAAGATAGGGAATTAGGGAGCAAGCTGGGAGGTTTTTATACGTTTCAACAAGGATGGTCACACCGTGGACGTCAAATCTAGAAGCGTTTCATGGAACCGTCGAGTATCCCCAAATGGAATTCAATACCTTGGATTCCTGACGATCAGACAGCCACCACAAAGAAGGCCAATCATTGCAAGATGCGTCGCTCCACAACGGGGCTTTAGACAAGCACCACTTTTTCTCCTGAGGGCGTCATTGGCTTGCAACATCAAAACCGAACCTTAGGATTGCTGTGACGGCAGAAATGATAGCGACAAAGACCCGAAGGTGGTCAGGTTATATTCTCAGTCGTTGACAATATGACATAGGCGCCCCCGTGAGTCCTTTTATTTGTAGTTTTAGCAGCGGCTACTCATGGTCATGGCGTTCTACAAGGTCCTTGATGCAGTTAGAAGAGACTAACGTGTATAAGTTTAGCCGCTCTATTAGTGGTCAAGCGGGCCCTGCAAATCTAAGTGCTGGGAGCCAGATACGTCATGCACACTTGTTCGCTAAGAATAGCTTAGGAAGAAACAACTCACCCTGTTTCTTTGAGGAAAGAAAAAAAGATTTACCGTGATATTACACCCCGAAGAGAGGTGTAATACGAGTGAGAATACGTACAATTATCTGGGCGAACTCCAATAAGAAAAAATATATAATTCTCATTCCAGACAGCCAAGGTAAGTATGAGTTCGCAGAAGAGTTTTGATGCCGGGACGCTTTTGGGACATTCAAGAATTGAAGACTAATTGTACAACCGTAGGTAGTGAAACATCTTTCTCCCCTCTAAAGCGTGTGACGTATGGTCGAGAGCGAGTTAAACGGAAGATTGAGAAGGTCAAGGCCCGGATGAAATAATTGTTCTTGATACGAATCACATCGTAAAGCAGCCCAAAAGCTGTTCGAAATCGTCATATCTTTACCAAAAGACTCCAACGCATTCTAGGCAAACATACTATGTGGCATTGCGTATTCAAAAGGGAAATCAAAGATTCTATGCCAAATGCCTCACGTGCATTGAATGATGTAACCTTTTGCTATGGACCATGGTCCAGAAAGCCTTTTGGAATTGATCCACCAAAATGCATCCAATGTCATGGTTTGACAATGGTTGATTATCATTCAGGCCACAAGAAGAAAGTTCCCAAGGTCAAGTTTGTCTGCATTGACAAGGACTGTGACAAAAGAACCTGCTACCTGACTCAGCCTCAGGGGGTAACCCATTGCAGAAGAAAGGACCTCAATGAATATTGGTGGGTTACCACAGGACTTAACTCATGGGATGATATACTGGGCACAAGTCATTGGAATATTCAGGCTGATATTGGTGAATCTTCCAACCCAGTGTATGAATCACTTGATATACCTTTTGAGCCTGAAGATGAAGGGACAATGGATATAGATCAAACAGATATCACCATTATGGAGCCAGATAATTTTGACCCAACTCTTGAGCTTTATAGCCGGATAACAGAGCTTGAAGAGCAGAAGAGACTTTTGAAGGCAAAGCATCTCCAAGCCTTGGATGTGATTGGATCATCAATGGGTCCTGATTTTGCTAAGAAACATGACCTTATCTAGTTTTAATATCCTTTTTCTATACTTTCTTATAGACTCAGGAATGAATCTCTGTATAATTTGAATATCTGTTCATGATTTTTGATGCATATTGTCTCTTTTAAATCCTCACTAAATATGCACTG
>KN837292.1:124204-134617 GCA_000827215.1 Sphaerobolus stellatus SS14 | reverse complement strand
ATTTCTTAGAAAACTAGCTAGATTTGTTCATCTCTATGCTAACTATGACATATAAAAAATTCAGAGCAAACGGTGTGACTCTGTTTGAATTATGTATTCCCCCCAGCTGGTAGAATAGTTTGCATTAATGATATATATGAGATGGCCATAGAGCATGCTGTCTACTTAGGTTAGAAGTCAGTGAACCATGTATATCCTTTTGCTAAAACTAATTGTTTTATCTAGCCATTCTCCCTGTTCCAGTGGATCCAATGGTACAAGCTACCACCCAGCACACCATTGGTCATGGAAGTGAACCTCTAGGGCTGCAAGCTACCAGGCACAATCAGCACAAGAGGTCCTCCATTGGCTCTTCCATGAGCAAGCCAAAGAATTATAGTATGTAAATTTCGATTATGAGACCTTTATTATACTCATATTACTTTACAGTCATACCAACTCGGACAGGAGCAAGCTCCAGCTCTTTTTCACCCCATTCCCCTTCAGCACTCATACGTCATAAGGATTCTTGCCACCGCACCCAGACACCCATCAAAGCAGAAGAGGACAGTGACCACAGTGTTCTTCATACACCCTCATCTTCCGTCTTAGAGGGTTGCATGCAGGCTCCCAGTGTGCCGGTTGCCGGTCCATCCAATGCTCGATCTTCTTCAGCAGGTCCGTCTTCTGCAAGCATTGTCAGTTTCGAAGATGTTGCCATCCACTGCAGCCGGTGCAAACACTGGGTGGAATTTGACAGTTGGGAGGATCAGTTTTGCCTGCCAGCCCTTTCTCCTGAGTTGTAGTGCTTATTTCTGATAGTAGAAGGTTAGCCTCTGTAACTGATTGAAAAGAAATGTTGAAAACAATGAAAAGACTATTATCTATTTATATATACATTGAGGGAAATGCCCAATTGGTCACCTGAAGGGTGGGTCCCTAGGGGAAGGACATTCTGTTAAGCAACCTCCTAGTTACGTGAGGTGGATTGGCATCAGATCTGAGACCAATCTGTCAGAACAGTAAGAATCAACTCTTTACTGCCCAAAATTGGGTAGATTTTGACAAGTTCCGCTGGTTTATCACCACCCAATACCAATCCTTGCCAGTCAATGCAAATTCCGCTGGCCCATCTCCAAAGCGGTGTCAATCAGCATCTATTGAAAGTGTAGATTCTTGTGTTGAAGTTGGAAATTCTTTCAGTTAGTCTATTATATATTTTATGTCACCTACATTTAAATTAATCTCCGCTAGGAGCAACAACACCTCACTCATACAATCACTCTGACTCAATTGAGAGTTCTGAATACAGACCATTAGTCGTAGCTTCTAATCTCTAGAACTCAGTCCAATTAGGAAATCACACAAATTGGATCTCACACCTTCAATAGACAGGCTTTTCATTGTTTCTTATATACCCAACACTACAATTTTTTCTATGAGTCATGTATATTATGCTATGACTAGGAATATTACCTAAACCATAAATATACCTAAGTGCAGTGTCTAAATAGACCTTAATCCAATATGATTCTTGAATTTATGACTCCTAGACAGGATTCTTTAATAATTATTTCAAAAATCACAGTCGTGACCTTGGCGAGACAACTTATGAATCCCGTAGTTCACCATTTGCCTTGACCAGCTGATGCTCACATGACTCTGGAGTTTGAGCATTTAATTGAATTTATGACTGACAAGAAGGATTTCTTGATTTTCTTTTCAAGTATTACTGTCACCTTCTGCATCGGTCCTGCCAGCTCATGACTCAACTAACATAGTTCAAGGGTATATAGAGCCGAAGTAACAGACCAGCGAAATTCTGACCTGTCCGGAATAAAGCAAGGCAAATTGCCTAAACTGGACATTTTTGTAGATATTTTACACCGGAGCAATCCCAGACTCCGTTCTTACCCATAGTTCTCTCTCTCCGGAGCGGATGCGTAGCACTCAGTTTGTCAAGTCCTATCCATATGCCAGATGGGATTGACACGTCGGCAACGCATCAAGCGTGTCAAACGCTCAATTTTTCACCAGAAACATCCACGCCGACTCCAGCTCTCCTCCCGGAACCTAACAAGAAGCCCCACCATCGAAAGCCGGGCTCTGACAAGGATAAACGCATAGCTACAGGCCAGATCCAGATCACACAGCAGGTATGGGTGGATGAGCTTATTCCTGTGAAGGAGGTACAAGAGAATTGGGGCGTACCGAAAGGGAAGAAGGTAGTCTTTTTAGTCAATTTGGAGGATGATCCCACTCCGTACATTGACGAAGATGGCAACAATTTATCAATGGCAACGATTATTAAGAATGTGGTTCGTTCTTAATTTTCATACTTATTCCTACTACTGATTACTTTGCAGTGCATTAATTCATTTGGAGAGGGCAGCTGTGGTTCCAAGTGACAGTCCACCCTCATCCCTGCATTAGGGAATATTTCTTGCCAGAACAATTCCCAAGCCTGCATAGGATCATTCCATTGCTCAGAGGCTTCACCCAAGCTGTTTCAAGATTATGAACGCTGGGGCTATGATTTTGAACTTTACCGGAAGATGTGGCTGCAAGAGCGAGAAGATAATCAAGTTCAAAGTGGTTCCTATTTGGGTCAAGTAGCTGTGTGAGTTATCTCAGCTGTTTCCAGACACCCTTTTTTTTTATGACATTTGTTGGGTAGATTCTTTAACATGCTTCGCGAGCAAAAATGCCCCTTTGCCCATGGCAAATGTTGCGGCCATCCGAAGATGGTTGAGATGAGTGCAGTGAGTGAGATTCTATTTTACAGCATCTAAAATTGACAGAGACGATAGTTATCTGAAGATGACAAGAAGCACCATATAGGCTGCTCCGCCCGACGCAAATCCAATCACTTTTTGTCTCACACCTACCTCCGAATACCTGCCAGTGTTGACGAAGTCATTTTACAACAATCATTTGACAACACCCCAACAAATGATGCAGGAACGGAAGCTTTTGAAGGTGATTGCTCCTGCATCTTCTCTTCCCGCATCGGTTTCAAAAGAAGAATTGGTGTGAGAGTTTTGTCCGTTCATAAATTATTGCCATAATTTCCTTCGTTTTTTTGCTTCAGGTATTGTTTATTATCGAAACAAGCAGCTTGTCCATGGGACAATTCAACGGCGCCCATGCCATGCCCGTATCACAATATATTCACCAGTTGACCGTTCAATCCGCAAGGCTATTGTGATTCCAGAGGCAGATTCGCCACATAATCACCCAAGTTTCCCATGTAACAAGTTTACGTATCAAGGAAAAGGATTCGCACCCTTCCCTGTCACAAGCCTACTCCTTTTCCTTCCCGTCTGCGGGATGAGAAGCACTATGCTGGAATCCCATTATCTACAGGTATGCACCTGCTTTCTGGCTTCACGTTCTACCAACCAACCTGCACCCTTCATAGCTTTAGTCGACCTCGTTTAATTGCGTTCCGCAGACATACCAATGAGGATAGAGCATGATGTACATACGGCACGGAGAGGATACTTCCGGCCGTATATGCAATGGATTATACATCGGCGTTGGCATGCGGTACGTTATCCTCGCTCTACATCTCTCTTCTCTCTCAAGCCAATATTCATAGTCACATTACAGGGAAGGCTTAACGCATAGTCATCATCGAATCAGACAACCTACGCCGAGGCTGGAACACAATCCGGTCGTCGCCCGTACTATATACTTCTAGGTTAAGCATCAGGCATCATTGGCTGTTGGCCCGGTCACTCTTCAACTCCGTTCGCATACCCTCATCCGCCACCAGCTGGCTGTGCCCGAGCTCAAATACAAGCATCGTCCACTTGGAACGAAAATGCACATCAGTGTATTGCCGTATACGGGGAGAAAGTTGTTGATATCAGGAAGAGGAATACATCGGGTAAACCATTAAAGGTGAATAAGGGTTAGGTGATAGTAGTTATAAGGATGTCGCAGCGGTTGGTTCAGTTATTCAGTTATCGGTCGTGATAAGTGCGTGCATTTCATAGTATCAGTGAATAAACGCATCCTAATACCATCTACGCTAGAAGTACCGCTGGAACATCAGCAATCTCTGGAGATGTCACCCACGGTTTGCCTCATCAACACTCTCGCTGTCCATCTCTTTACGGTCCGAGAAGCCTTCAATGCCAAGGACCAACTACTACCACTGTCAACCTCGTATTCATCCTCATCACGTCAGTAGACCATCCTGCATTCCAGATCTCTAGTTCTGCTGCGCCAATGGTCTTGCAGGCTCACAATAAAGACCTTGCGGACGTCTTACGCATTTACAATCGGGTCCGGTTGCTATGAGTTTGAATAGCCATCGACGTCACGTGGCTGTTTGTTGACTCCCTACCCCGAAAACTGGAGCACTTAGGTGGGTAAATGTCACCGGCATCGGCTGCAATACCAATATGTCAATAAGGTGATACCCCTAAACGAACCGAAGGCACTATGACCTGGCTGCATGACTGAGATGCTGTCTTACTACTCGGAGACTCTATATATAGCTTTCAGTGTCCGATTGTGTGCTAGTTGAGCCGATACTTTGGAAAATCTCGTCACGTGGCTATTTGTTGACTCCCTACCCCGAAAACTGGAGCACTTAGGTGGGTAAATGTCACCGGCATCGGCTGCAATACCAATATTTCAATAAGGTGATACCCCTAAACGAACCGAAGGCACTATGACCTGGCTGCATGAATGAGATGTCTTACTACTCGGAGACTCTCTATATAGCTTTCAGTGTCCAATTGTGTGCTAGTTGAGCCGATACTTTGGAAAATCTCTCGCATATATATTTCCTTGTGGGCTCCGACTCCTTCAAGTTGAGCTTCGTTTCCTGAGACCTCACAATGAACCACGTTTTGCTGAGAGTCCTAATCCTCGGGGCATCGTTTTCAACTTCAAATGCCCTGGCTTCACATGCATCACGCTTCGGAATCAGTTTGGGCAACACAGTATCTCCCCTTATTGGATTGACCCGGCGACAAGAAGAAAGTATTTGCACTAAACCTGGAGGGGGTGGGTACATCAATTCCTATCCATCCATCCAGTATTTACTCTTTATGTTAGTTCAATGCCCCAATGCACCTGAGTTTTGTTGCTTACCCAGCGAGATATGTCAACTTGATACTTTCCAAGTAAGTTTTCCCCCAAAATGTTCAGGATACCAATCATACTACGAACATCTTAGTGCTGCCCCTCGTACGCATTGCAATGCAATGGTCAGGCTTGTTGTGACCCAGCAACCTCAGTATGCTGCCCATCTGTCTTCAAGGGCTGCTGTGCGAATGGAGCCACTTGCTGTGGCGAGGACTGCTGTTCACCTGAGGAAACATGCAATCAAGGTCAATGCATTCCTCAAGCCGTTTCAACCGAAATGTCTGCAGCTACGTCAATGGCAACCAAGACTACAACGACGGCTTGTACTTCCCTTGGTCTGGATAAACGGCAAGGTGCTGGGAACAGCTGCGTAGCACCTGGTACCCCTACCAGTGTGGAAACACGTGTACCTACAGTCAAACCTCTGATTTTCGACTACAAAAAGCTCAGCACCAAACGAAAGCCTAAGTATAATGCACAACAGATGAAGGATCGACAAGATGCTCTCCAGCAGGTGAATACCAATGCCGACTTTCAAGTGATAATTTATAAACTAACAAAGGCGTGATCAGTTGTTTACAAACATGTGCCTGGGTCTCGAAGTCAGGGACAAACTGACTACGCAATCAGAAGTTTATACATTCCTGGAAGATAAAGCCAAGAAGAGGCAAAATCGTAACGCCGTTGGATGCACCGGGAGTCCATGTGCAGGATTCCCTGGTCAATCTTGTGATGAGGCAATGCTACATTTCTTTCAGTTTCCTTTCAAGCGATCTAAATATGGCCTATTTCTAGTTTCCTTTCGCAAGTACCATGCAAGGCGGCGCAAATGCCATTTGGAACTGCATACCTGAAATGTACGCAATGCCGTCTAGCTAGATTATCAAAACTTATTCGTTTATTTGTTTTTGTTGTCATAGAGCACAAGATATCCAGGGAGGAGTTATCAGCTCATGGAAATCACAAAACACAGTCACTGAGGACACTGCGTTTGAGCTGCAGATTGTGAACTATAATTGCACGAATCCACCGTCACCCCCCATCGTGCGAAAACAGCAGGACTTCAGTATTGCTCTTCCAATTGGGACTGTTACTAAATCGGTTCACTCAGCTTTCACGCAACTGGATGATATCATTTCAGTCATGTCTTTGCGTGAGTGTACATTATTTGGCTATGTATTTATAATATTCAGTTTTGCTACCTTTCAGAACAAGATGTGTTCCCTTCATTTGACGACTCAGACCCGTACAACCACACCATCATTTCACTTGGTGATTTGTCTGCTGGAAGGTTAGCTGAGCATTCTATGATTGACTAAAGCCAATGATCACTTTCACAGCTATAAGATTTCCACCCAAGTGAATGGAACTGTGAATTCAGCCTATGTAATTGACAATGAAGGAGAACAATTTGCTCAGTGCGTATCTAGAATATCTCTCATGTTTAGTCCGCTTTTTTTATTCTTGATTCAAATACTACAGAGCCACGCCTCCTAATACACAGCAAGGGTTGATTGAACTCTCTTTCACTCTTGCCTATGATGGGATTGGGCTAGCGATGATTATGGATACATTCGAGGACCAAATCTTTTACAATACCACTATTCTCGATGTTCCTTCGAATTCAACTGCACCAAGACCTTCACCCTCTACAGCAGGTGGGCTTAAGGCAAGAAATGTCTGTGAACTTGGTGTTATTAATATTGCCAGTACACTTGTTGTCACACTATTCACCGCCTTGTTCTCCCTGTAGGCAATCAAACATAATATATATCTTTCTGTACCTAAGTATATATTTGCTAACAGATAAGATAATGCCCACCATTTCTCTTATCTAATCTCTCAAAACAGTTTTGAAGATTTATCAATGCAAATGCATCCACAAGTATTGGCCCATATCCAGTATATATACATCAGAAAACACGGTTGAATCACCTCATCTCCTTATGACTCCTACAGAACTCTCATAGACGTCAGATGTACTATTGTATGTATGGTACGAGGCATGATTGGCCATACATTCACTCAGTGTCACACGCTATCCACCACATAGCCTGGGGTTCCACCTGTAGTAGCCCAGAATATTGAATTTTCCTTCAATCAAAGGAGCCTCAACTCCTTTGACTTATAATTATATTAATCAGACATTATACTGAAAGGGGTTCCCATCAAAAGGCCAACCCAGCCAAGATTTGAACACAAGCATAATTGAAGGCACATGGATATTGACAGTTAGTTCATATAGATGTACACAACTAACTTCTAAGAGACAAATGGTAGAGAGCCTAATTCATGTTCATCATCAGGTTCTAGGATGCATCTGAAGTTCCCAGTCATGCCTTTAGGAAGTACAGAGTTGAATTACAGCTGTTTCAGGTACATAAGGTAGACTCCCACAGTCACATGAAATCCATGAAAATAAAGCTTCCCAAAGATCTTGTTGTAGCTCCTCAACCACTTTGAGTGTGCTGTCAAATGACATGGGCTGTGGCAACACTGTCACAGATTCTAAGGTTCATGCCTTGTCCTCTTAGTGTGTGGATATGAGTTGCTTAGTTTCCCAAAGTTATTTGCTGCTAGGGCTGAGCATGTGCTATATCTCAGTCCAGTGGCTACCTCCAAGACAACAAACCTCTCATCAAACAGACTTTGTTTATCCAATTCCATCTGGAGGTATTCTGTTGTCAGTTGGTGAGGAGAGACTCCAAAATGATATGTTAAGGTTGTGCACACATTGCTTCAGTCTGGGAACTGTCCTGTTGGTCCAGAATGCTCTCTCTCTCTAGTATGAAGAGCAAGTGGCTGTTGGGGATCATGGGATTGTCAGAGGACACAAGTGATGGCACCATTGAATAGCCACATGCAGAAAACATCCGGGTGAAAATAAATTATGGTAGGAAAGTGGCCTGTTGGTCTTATAGAAAATGCTTCAATAAAGTGAATATGTGAAAATATCAGAATAAAAGTGAGAATCCAGAAAAATAAAAGTAAATAGAGATGATGTGAGGGATTTATAAAGTCATTCAGAGTAGGCTGTGACTTGTTGGTGTTCAATATGAAAGCCGCATTTTATAAAATGATACAGAAATTCATACAAGAGGTTGGCAGGGTGTATGAGGAGGTGGTGGTGAGGTGTAGAGGGCAGTGGGAGGTTCTATTCTCGTTGGAAATATTACCATCGGAAAGCCACATGCTGAAAATCCTGGGGTGAAGAGAAACAGTCATGGGTAAGTCGTTGGTTGTCTTATTATAAAATGTTTCAATAAAGGAAATATTTGAAAAATATTGGAATAAAAGCAATAATTCAGGATGTGAGGGATGAGTCATAGTACTTATCTATGCTATAGATTAGTAGGATCTTTGCCTGAACCATGCTCAAGCATGCTAGGTCCACAGTTCTCAGCAGTGGAGTGCTATAGAATGTAGGCTATAGGGGTGAGGACATATCCTCTATAGCATATACATTAATAACATATCGGTGTCATTCCTCCCTATATTGCATAGGTTTTTGTAAAATCCCTCATACATACCTGGTTACATTCGGCAAAACATTACCATACGTTCTCCAATACATCACCGTTGCTACGGCTCAACCGGATAGCACCCAGTGCCTAAGCTACAGCTTACATACTATAGATTCCTTGTCTCGGTTCCGGGGTTATTTTCTGGGTCACATTTCCCCCGTTGCTTTAGACCAATGTGCTACACTCCACGTGCTATAGATTTCGTGTCAGGTCATTTCCTACTACAGCATTTCTATAGATTTATAAGATTGGTAGATATTTACCCCAATATAGCTAATGGCTATAGATTCATTGGCAGATCCATTGCATGTGTTGGAACCCTTGCTATAGATTATACGCCTATTCAATCATACATCATTAGTCTTCTTCAATGATACTCTCGACTCTAGATTACAGGTCCCCATCGTAGCATCAGTATTTTCATCTATCCAGTTATAGTTGCTCTTCACATGTGATATTAATGACCCTCAATCAGGCTCTCGTGCTATAGAACTCAGGCCGTGACAGCCCTTCAATCATTTAAATTAAAAATGAACATTGGCTGCAGATTCCAGGTTTTTAACATAAGGAGGATTATTTACCTCCTTTGCTCTAGGTCCCACGTCTCCATTGTATGGTTACACTCTAATAGTCTTACTTCTTCAGTGTCCTGATACGAGCCCATATCTAAAGTTTTCCGTACTCATACAGGAGCAATCCTACAGACTCTATGTCTATATCACATTGTTATTCTTCAAATATGATTCAGTTGCTATAGATTCAGACTCTGTATCATGGTCATAATATATTCCTATATCCTTCCTAGATTTCACATCTATGCCTTACATTGTTTCCCTATGCTATAGATTTTCAGGTATATAACCTCAGCACTTACACCTTGTTATCCAACGCTTTCAGCCAATTCGCCAAGTCATTTACAACTCCGCTCGCACGAAAATTTACCAGCACTGAACTTTCCCGGTTGTGGACTCTTTTCATACACTATGATTAATTATCACCAATGACAAAAATGTCTATTTCAAATGCTCATTTTGATCTTCTCCAGCTGGACGGCGGCATATTTCTCTTCTGCTACTACAGCCAGCCTCGTGAATACATTAGCTTGTCTGTGTGCATACACTAGCTTGCCCCTGACCACTCTCGCCGGGTCCTCACTCTGTCGCTCTTCCACCTCCTTTACCACTTCTTGCATCAGCTGCAGCCCCTTCACCAACCATTTTTTTTGATGGAAACGAAATGTTTTACCAACTCATTCACTTTCAGCTTCGAGCAGCTTCATTTCCTCTTCAAATCTAGCTACATCTGCATGAGCATGCAACCATTTGAAACGCATCGCTGTCAATTTGATTAGTAAAATTGTTTTATGGAACCCCTTGCGCCGAAGTCGAACCTTCCGTAGTCCATTGCTCTACCATGTCTGACACCTTGTCGCGATTCGGCTCCGTCGTTCCGAACTGCATTTTTCAGATCCACGGCAGTTCCTGTCTCCCTTTCCCCTGCTTAGCAGCCTCTGCCTCCGCAACTTCACCTTTCTCTTGCCACCACCTATGTTCCTCCATTCAGCTGGATAGCATAATGAGATCGTTGTTGACCAACTCTCGCATCTGTCCTCGACCATGATTACCATCATCTCCTAACGGCTTCAGTTTTCCCATTGCGTTGAACGCCCTGCAATAGATTTCAGCCCATTTCTGGACGCGGTGATCAGCATTCTCTATTTCAGTCTCCGACCTACGCTTGGCGATTTGTCCAGTTGCAACACTATGATTGCGCCGCACCAGGAACGATTTCAGTCCTAGGCTCTCTC
>KN837292.1:107537-123204 GCA_000827215.1 Sphaerobolus stellatus SS14 | reverse complement strand
CCGGAAGTGGATATGATACTTGCACGCAATATCATATGATATTACAATGCGCTCCAATCCCAGTTTCAAGACGTCTTGCAGAATGTGCGTCATCGCAAAGTCAACAATCACGAATCTATTAATAGTTTGTCAAAATTACACAAACCCTCCTCGAATCCCAGCTCACCGTTCTCCCAGCGGAATGTCCACTGTGCCTCTCGGCTCAGACGCACCGCTGCATACACAACTGTGTGACAGATTGCCATTTGTAGGCCGCTTCCTATTGGCAGCAGTGCGCTTGGGCTCCCCGGCCTTCACCATTCGGCATGTCGCATCCTCGATGTTCCCGTCATCAGCCGATCATTATTGTATATTAGCCTTTGTACTCACTTCCATGTCATCGGGGCGCCACCCCTAATACGGCAAAACCCCTTGTATTGAGGGTATGACGCATAAAAAGCATCGTTTCCGAACAATGAAGGATCGGCTAGTTCTCCTCCCCCTTTATTGTGTCTGCGCAATCTGAAATTTCCATCTACACCCAAAAAACATGTATGGATCAAAGCCCTTTGTTTCAAAGAATGAAAAATAAGTCTTTGTCGCCTTTTCCACATTATTTTGACTCATGAATCCGGGTGCTTTTCCCCTCCTGCATCCAAACTAACACCTGGAATAGGACATGACACACACCCCAATACGAGGCTTCCAGGCTCTCTTATTAATTTCGGATCTTGAACGCCTCCTCGCTTCCAAGCTCGAACCACCCGCCATTGTCTTTGGACATGCTTGAACGTCTTGTAAATATCCTATATCATTAATAAAGTTATTATGATTAGTTATTTCTTTGCCTTGGATAAAGAAAATAATTCTTACTGTCACTTCCGTGGTGCAAACATGGTCTGTTACCCTATGCATCGTCCCTGCGAAATCCCAAGGACTTGTGCGTGCGATATGATTGAGAAGATGGAATAACTTCAATACTCGAAATGTGAAAGCTGTTCGCGGGCGTAGTATGGTTGCTGGAAACCATTTGCGAGCAAAGAGTTGCTCAGCTTGCGAGCATGCAGTAGCGCACCGACACCATCCCATCCTAACTGTATGCACACCGGTGATATCCAGAATTGTGATATCCTGAATGCCTAGCTCGTCGTGGATATTGGGACATGGCTGGTGCCCGTGTCCAAAGAAAATAATGAGGACTAGCTCGGCCAGTGACGTTCGGCACAGACAGTTCCCATCCCATTCTTCCATCCGATGAAAAGGCAGGCGTTGATGTCTCTCAATAATGCATTCCTGGCAATAGTATCCCATTGCATCACAATCCACACAGTCATACACTCCGACTACTGAACAATCAATGCCAAAACATGAGGGTTTGCTTATGGGTGGAACCTCTTGCTCGTACATCGCTGTCAGAGCCAATTCCCGGAGTGTCACATTGTGATCGATTCCGTCTCGTTCTACAGTCTTGTTACCATCCGTGTCTTTCACATCTGAATCCTGAAGTCGTATCAGTCAAGTTATAAGGCACCATAAATCTTCCAACTCACAGGTTCGCACTCTTCCTCATTACCATTATCCTCCTCCCTAATGTCTCCCCCATCATATTCCCCCATATCCTCAACACCCAAAAACCCCTCATAGTCCATTCTGAGAAATTCTCCACTCTGTAGTGGTGAATTGACATTGCCAATGGCTTTGATTGTCCGAGTTTGAGGGGTGTTGTTCGATGAGGAGGATGTGGCTGAGGTGGTTGGTGTAGCTAACTCTTCTGGGATTTCTTCCCAAGTAACTTCGCGTCCATTGATTATTTTCATGGATTTCACAGCCCTTGGATCTGTCAAAATGGGTCCTTTCCATCTGGCCACAGCCTGTACTCTTTTGCGCACTTGCAATAACTTCATTGCTGGGTATTACAACCTTCGGAGCGGAGATAAGGTGAAGTCTGCTGACGGATACAGGTCTTGTTGACAGATGCTTCGGCAGCGGTGCCTACGGAACATGCAATTCATACTGCTCGCAAACTATGCAACACCAAGCCTGCTTCTCAGGGAGTGTAAGTAGAAACATCATTTGTTCCAAAGACAAACAGCTTACATTAATATATTTGCAGCAGAGCATCTGAACGGCTTTCTGATAAGACGGACTCGAATGTGGTGAAGAAGCCATAATGCATCAGGGGTAGTTTTATACATGTACTGTTAGTACTATTAGTATAGGTATTGTTTAATGAATATCTAGCTCTATATGCCTAATAGTAAAAAAACAACACTAAAGGAATACTTAGTGCAGCATATTTAAGGCTGCAGATGTACCGTGCATAGCGTAAATAATATACTGCAGATTTTGAGTAACCCTGCTGTGACCCAGAGTGCCTGTTATAGCTTGTAGGTTTGATAGGAACGTTGGGGCATCGCTGATGCAGGGATCCTGGGTAGTTCATTCGGTACCTCGCTGGTGGTGTTGTAGGTAGGTAGGTATGTCCGTAAGTGGTTTGGGCATGCTGAGACTCACGCTATAGATTACTGGTCACTAGGGCTCAGCATCGTAACCGTATAGCGCCGTATATACGGCGACGTATACGGCCTCCGTAACCATTCGTCAGCCATTTTAACCAGCCTCACCGTATTACGGTACGGCACCCATACAGTACCGTATGAGACCGTATAAAACGGCCGTATTACGGCCTTACGGCACAATGGTCTAAGCGCCGGAAAAAAAGCATAAAATCAACGTTTTCTGGTTTAATATTTGAGTTAGTATCACAGCCATGGGTAATAGTGTACTACTACTTGCTTCAGGAGTTATCCAAGTGTTTCGAGGCAGAGGTCGACTCTCAAAAGGTAACTGGACCGGCGCCTATCTTCGGGGGTACCTGCCGAATATCCCTGGCCCAGTGTAAATGACTATCGCGAAACAGTGGAGAGACTGAAAGGTAATTTGGTGTGTTAGAACTTATTGAAGGATGGGAATTTCGAAGGTTTAAGTAGGACCTACAGAAGAAATCATTATTTTGAAAAGAATACCATTCTGTAACCATATATGGCCAATACGGGCCGTAACCGTTCCGTCAAGGCTTTTTGGCATATGGTTACCGTGGCATACGGATACGGCCGTCACTGTATACGGTACGGTGCTGAGCCCTACTGGTCACGTGGATAGTGCTCAAGATAGGTCAGTATGACCGTAGGGGTGCATACATCTAGGATATGCTATAGATGACAGGTGAGCAATACTACAGGATGGTGCTAGGTGTTTGTAAAGACTATGGTCTTTACGGTGTGTTAGTTTATCACACCTGTAAAGTGACTGTTTACAATTTATGTATTCAGTTACAATAAGTACAGGTATAAGTTCAACTGGGCAGCGCTAGTTGCCGACCCAGGTTTATATACTACAGAGTTACGTAATGTAACTATATGTTATGTAATAATATATGTACCTATATGGACATGCATATATGTGCCCATAGAAGTCCATAAGGACTTAGAGTAATTGACGCGAAGTCAATTCAATGTATGTACCAATATACGTTAGATGCATATATGCGTCTAGCAAAGTCTACAGCGACTATGTACTAGGGACTATATATATATTTTCCCTTACACCCTCCCCCTTTTGACTGAGTAGGCAGGCCTACTCATGATTATCCGTGTACATGTCGCAAGTGAGGGCCTCAGTGATTTCCGCAGTGGATTCGTGGGCCGTTCCCTGGGGAACGAAGCTATCGAAATAGCTTACTCGAGCCCATAATTCATGGGCATCAGCTGGAGGGTGCGAGAAGGAACCTCCTTCTCCATAGTCTAGCCTGTCGGCTAGAGATGAGGATCCATCAGGGTGCTGGATGGGATTGGGCTCAGGATCAGTCTCATCCTGATCCATCGGTTCCCCCACGCTAGGGGGAAAGTAGTAGGGGCTTTCTCATACGAGAGGGAGCAAATCTTCATGAACACGAAATTGGTTCATGGGATTTCCCTTTAACGAGGTGATCTCGTTAGCCCTAAGTTGGGAATGGAGCGTTACTTCGTTCCAAATGGTTTTGTCGCACGTCAGACAAAGTAGGGCTCGATTTTATCTCGAGCCAATGCTGGAGTAACTCCAGCGTCACACCTCAACCAGTAGGCGAATGCATGCCTATCGAATTTCTGATTACAATTTAGTGGATATCTCGCGGGGGTGGGGCTACAGAGGAATAAATTGTCATTCCTCTTCCATTGACCATTGATCATCTGGTCCCATTTTCCAACCGTGGAAAATATCGAGTGAAGCAGGACTTCTGCTTCAGCGCCTCGGAATTTGGGCTTAATCAAGTTAAGCCAATACCAGACATCGGCATCGTCGATGTTGACATGTAAATCTTCGAGATGAAGGTTTCGAAGAATCCTGGAGGGATTTGTGTTAAATGCCTGGACGACATTGTTCATCCAGTCGGGGTCATTGTGGCGAACCACGAGGTTCGGGGAAGACCAGGTAACGACCTGGCATATTCATCAATGCGGAACATAACCACAGTATGGTCCGGGGACTGCAGATGAGGTTGCAAAGCTCTACCCTTGATATAGAGCCTGCACATCTCTGAGTCATGGATATCGCTCTCCATGATCCAGTTGGACGCACCTCACAGGGCAGGCTGATCCCAGCATTCAGCCCATGTTTTACCCAATGGTCTGGGTAATACGCCAGTGATGGCAGTGGGAGGATCAGCAATGATCCTCTCTGGTGCGGGTGGGAGGTGAGAGCCTCCAATAGCAGGAATGCCTGCTTCATGAATGACCTTAGATTCATTCCAGCGTGACTTGCCCACAGGGTGGGCAAGTTTGGCAGGGGGGCGTACGGGCACGTCCTGAGGAATTTCCTCAGGCAAGGTAAGAAGACCCCCAAGGTCTTCATCATTGTCCTCGCCGTCCGACATGGGAATGTCGCCAAGACGATACCCATTATGGGTCGCCCAGTCAGCATCTTTCCCATAGAGGGCATATCGTGCCCTCCCAACGTAGTAATCAAGCTCCTGTTGAAGGTGCTTGTTTTCGAGGACAAGCTCCTCGGTTCTGGGTAATTCATTAGAATTACTCTTGAGTTCTTGGAGTTGGGCCTCCAATGATTGAACCTGGTCACCCAGGTTCTTGACGGTTACTCGACGAGCGTCAAGTTTTTCATAGAGCTCATTCATTTTTGCTCTACGGTCTTCAGCCTTCGTCCCAGCTGATTGTGTTTTTTCTTTGAGGGCATTGTAGTCCTCTAGTAGATGATAATAATTATCTTGGTACCTGACCAGTTCAGGCCAGGCTTTGGCCACAGCGTGGCTAATGTCCTTCTCAGAGAGACGGATCTCATATGACCTTTTGGCGGCCATACAGTGGGATGCCGAAGCATCGCAGATGGAGCAACCCATCTTATGTTTGATTGCGATGAATTCTGGAACGGATTCGATGACCCATTCAGTGGATGGGTCTACTTTGAATGCCTATAGGGCACTCATGGTGTTGGTGGACGGATCCACCTGCATGGGAGCGTTTTGCTCATTATCCATTGTGATGGATACTGGTCAAGACCGTTTAGGGTGTCTTGCAAATTTAGGCTTCGTGGAAGCGGGGCTTGAATATTTTTATTGGCTTGCCATGTATCAGCAAGCTGGCCAGACACCTGGTGCCACAGCACCTCAATTCAGTTATTGGCTGAACATCATGTGAATTACACGTGATTGCAATGCCCTCATTAGTGGTGTCGAGGCAATTGCCAGGGATTATCGATCCCATGAATCTCGAGGTATCTCTCAAGAGCTTCTAATTTGTTGCATTCATGCAACGGTTCCCAAGTGACATTGCCTAATGTCCACTTGACCTGGAAGTCAATCTTCCCATTATTGGTCCATCGGTGACCAATAATCTCATCGACGAACCATTCATTTTCGTCGCTCTTGCCTAGTTTGTATAAGGCATTTATTTCCCTGTTAGGGAAGTGTTCATCATCATTCTCAATGTGAGAACAAATCAGTTTCATGTGGAACATCGGCTGTATCCGACATTTCGTTAATTCTGGGGGTAATTCCAGACCAACAGTGCACTTGTTATTGTCTACCCTAAGGACCTTGTAAGGTCCTATGTATTTGGGGACAAGTTTTCACGCTTGTCCTTTGGGCATACTTAGGTTTGCTTGGATAGGTAGACAAGGTCGTCTACTTTGTATATAGGAGGTTCTCTCCTATGCCTATTGGTGAAGTGCGTCTGTTTGACGTGCTTTTCAATAATAGCATCATGTGCTGCTATTAAATTCCACTTCGCTTGTTCAGTGAATTGTTGGATACCTCGGTATTTCGAGGTCATAGTCATATTGACTGAAATACGGGGCATATACCTGTATATTAATTCGAACGGTGCGAATCCGGTAGTAGCACTAATGCTACTGTTGATGGCAAATTCTACCATTGGGCATTTTTCAGCCCAATCTTTTTTGGTCATCTTTGACCACAGCTCGTAGTATTTGAGCAATAGAACGATTGGCTCGTTGTGTAGTACCATCCGTTTGAGAGTGAAATGCTGTGGACATCAACAGCTTGGTTCCTAGGAGTTGGTGTAACTCCTTCCAGAATATCGAAGTAAACTTCGAGTCTCTATCGGATACGATAGATGTTGGTGGTCCATGTATGTGGACTACCTCTTGGAGGTAGATCCAAGCTACAGTACCTCCTTGGCTGTTGCAGTGGTCTTTGTTGGGACCAAATGTGTCTGAGACGTCAGACGATCTATTATGACTAGTAAATAGTCATGCCTGTTGGACACTGGTAGTGGTCCAATGAAGTCCATACCAATGGATTCCCAAGGTTGTTCGGGAATCGGCAGGGTGTGTAGAAGCCCAGTAGGCTTCTGATTGCTAGACTTATGTAATTGTCTGGCATCTTCCACAGGAGCTGCAGAATGCTTCTATGTCGGCTGTCATTGACGGCCACCAGAAGGATCCTTGAATATATTTCAAGGTTTTGAAGGGACCAAAATGTCCTATTGTTTGGTGGACTTGGTTGATCAGAACTTCGCTGATCTTCCTTCCCCTTCAAAGAGTGTTCCTCAGGACACATACAACAGAATGACCAAGGCCGTTCTTAGTCCAAAGGAGCTCGTCCTTTAGCACAAATCGCGGATGTGCTTTCACATCCAGTAGTACCCTTGAACAGAGGGTATCATTGGTATATGCTGGAATGAATACCAATTTTAAGTCGATATCAGACTCGACTCTAGTTCTGAGCGGTATGCCATCCGTGCCAGAATCTATAGCGAGGACATCATCATTTTCCTCCAGTTGAGGAAGCACTGATGCTTCCGGTGTAGATGAATTATGTTTCATCACATTGGCTTCCAGGATTCTGTCTTCCTGGATCTCCAAGAGACGCTGTGAACGTCTCAGGGCGTTTGTGCGGATTTGAACCGCACATTCTATTGGGAGAGTATCTCCCTCGGGATTGAGCTTTTGATCCATATCGATGAAGTTTACTTCGTCGCAATGATCTGTTAACAGATCAAATTCATGGTAGCGTGATAATGCATCTGCTACCCGATTGTGTTCCCCTGGAATGTGTAATGTCTCGTAATTAAAACAAGACAGAAACTGCATCCATCGCACTTGTCGTGGCGATAGCTGTGGTGCAGTTTGAAAGTAGGACAGACCTGCATTGTCTGTCATGAGGACAAACTTTCTTCCTAATAGTTTATCTTGCCATTTGGCAAGAGCCTCAACGGCGGCAAGAGTTTCTTGCTCAGGCACAGTATAGTTATGCTGTGCCATATTGAATTTCCTGGATAGGAAACCAGCTGGGCAGCAAGTCTCCCAGTCTTTGCCTTGGCCGTACATGGCGCCAACACCCGACTGACATCTGTCAGTAATAACCCATATGGGTTCATCCAATTCAGGATTGATTGGCTTAAGTATAGGTGATATACATGCCAGCAGTTTTATCTGCTGGAAGCACTTCTCGTAAAGAGGAGTCCACAGGAATTTCCTGTTATTTCGGGCAGCAGCCAAAAGCGGGGCGCTATATGCAGAGATATCTGGCATAAACTGCGCCAGATACTGGACTAGACCCAGGAATCGTTGGACATCTTTGTACGTCCTAGGAGTGTGCCATTCTCGGACCACTCGCATTTTATCCATGTCTGCATGGATACCTTTATCATCAATGATATGGCCTAGACAGTCCATACGCTCAGAGTAAAGGTCGGGTTTACTTGGGGAGAGAAACAATTGAGATTCTCTAAGGATCGCAAAGACCTTTCCAAGGTGTTCCTCGTGATCCTCGATTGTATTCGAGAATATAAATATATCGTCCAAGTAGACATGGACGAATAGGCCAATGTGTGGCCTAAATATAGCGGTCATTAATCGCTGGAATGTCGAAGGAGCATTACAATCTCCTTGTTGCATAACTTGGCTCTTGAAAGTGCCATAAATTGTCGAAAACGTAGTTTTATCGATGTCTTCAGGGATAACCCTGATTTGCTCGTATGCTTCAGACATATCGAGCTTCGAGCAATATTTCGCTCATGCGACATCATTTCGGATGAGGTCCATATCAGGAAAGGGAGTAACATCTCTTTCAGTATTTGCGTTTTGAAGCCGCAAATCAGATACTGTTCTCAGTATTTCTTTCAATTTCTTGAATATGCATAGCATCGGCATGGCTTGTGATGCAGAGGTTGGTTCCCACCAACCAGCTTTAAGATAGCAGTCTATTGTTGCGTGTAACTGAGGTCACAGTGCCTCAGGGCATTTGGGTAAACAATAATTAAATTGTTTATTGGGATCAATTAGCTTGATCCTATGATTTGCCTCACGCATTGGAGGTAATTCCAATGGTATGTCGCCGAATAGGTCGGCATACTTCTCCTTCCATTGGGATCAGAGATGAGTAAAGTCATCTTTAGTAAGCTGTACACTTACTCATGCAGAAGAAATTATTCTTCTTTCTTTTCAATTGAACATCTCAATCCCACTAGTAGGGGCTATCACCTTACTTGGAACCTTGATAGGATCCTGTAATGTTGATCGGCGTGATCGTCTATTATTCCGAATATTGGTTTCAAAAAGAATGACTAGGAGGAGTCTCCATGTCTATAAGGATATGGTGGTCCTCCTTTATATCGTTGTTTTTGACGATATTATGGAGGTCGTCCTCATCATTGACTTCCTCAATCGAGACTCCAGCTCGAGTCTGTTCATTGAGTGACCTATTATAGTCACTCGTACTTACAGTAGCTTTAGTACTGTAAGAGTTATCTCCATTATGGATTACTATATCGTCATAATAATTTACAACGTTTGTAGTGCTCAGAGCACTATTAATGTCTATAATGACATTGTAGACGTCTTCGTTGCATACATAAGGTTTGTCCCTATATATGTGTCGAAGCATGTCTAGAGGTTGTTTGATACAACCACAATAGGGTAGCATATAATGGTACCAAGCTTATGAGTTTTTGGAGTTCCTTCAGTGTATGGAGAACGGGAACAACTAGCAGTTCGTTCTTAATTGCTTCGAAGGCGGATTCCTTCGTATTGTTGGATAGTTGGTTAACTATCGGTTCAAGGAGCTGTTCCCCTTGTAGTGTCACTTTATTAGCCGACATTCTATGGATCTTGGCCTCGTTCGAGGCCAGCCATACTGATAGATCATTATCTATCGTTTCTCCATTAATTACAATGGAGCCTAGGCCATTAAAGTCAATGTTGACCTTGACTCATCTTAGGAACGGAGTTCCTAACATAACATTGTAGTAGTCGACATTGGCGATGTCGAACATTTCTGTGTACATTTGCTGTCCTATGGTAATGTCCGTAGTTGCAGTATAGTAGAGTTTCACTCTACTTCCTTGGAATGCTTGTTGTATTCCAATAGGCTCCAGCAGCTTATGCATGCGGATCCCAGTTGCTCGTGCAAATTCGGAAGACATTATTATGCCTTCACAACCGCTGTCAAATAGGCAGCAGGCCTTGGTACCTCCTACTAGGAAGTACCCTGTGATCGTTAATAGATTGTTTTTAGACTGAACCGGTCTAGTGGTTTTCAATTTGACTGTATGGTCATAGAGGGGTTCTCCCTCTTTGGCTATTTTAGCCTTCCTGGCATTCGCCAGGCCAATGGGTACAGCTGCGGCAACCCTTGCCATGCAGTGGCTATATCAAACTGAGTTAACTCAGCGAGGCTGGTCATCATCAGACCAGTCGAATTTGCTGGGTTTGCTGCCCCAGCTACGTTGATCTTCAGACAGATCAAGTTGATTATTGTTATCTTCATTACGATACTTGTCCTCAGTAGGTCGTTCATCATCAATTGGGTCATTGATGTCATGGTCAGTATTATCGACCTGTTCTGTAGGTGAGTCCTCTACATGGACGGCTCCTACGTGGCGGGCCCTGATGGGCTCTGGGCAATTGGGCTTGATGTGGCCCGATTTGCCACAATTATAGCATTCAATGCTATTATGGAACGAGTCATGATTCGTCCGTTGCCTATTAATAATAGGTGGTCCAGCCCCACCAGGGGCATTTGATGAGTTTATATTAACTCCAGAGGGTCCAGGGGTGATCGATGGACCCTTGTTGATCTCACCCGATTTGGTGGGATCAGCACAGTGCTTGGTCCTATCAGGACCATTATTCCTAGGCTTGCGCCTAGCATTGGATGATAGGCTATCGTCCTGTCAACTAGTACTAGTCATAGGTTCGCTGTTGCGAACCCCAATATCATAGCGGTTAGCATCTTCAAGCTTAACCGCTTTCAGATACAATTTACGTATTGTCTTTTTCTCAGGGTCGTACCCTGCACGTAATAGCAGGGATCGCAACCCTGGTCATAGGTTATCTACGAACTTCTTACGAAGTGAGTATGCGTCAGGTCATTGGACCATTCGAGATGCATACAATTCGAGTTCAGTAGCGAACTCTTGCATGCTAAGCGTGCCTTGTTTGATGAAGTCAAACTTGTTAGACGCTTCGTGTCTCGCCAATGAAGGGATATACTGTCCATAGAGGCCAGTCACAACTTGTTCCAAGTCCAGGGGAGTACCTTGGTACCTCCTGGGTTCAACTGTTTTGTCGAACCATTCAAGGGCTTTGCTCTCTAATCTCGTTCCTAAGAACGAGACCTGATACTTATATGCATCAAGACCTAGCATGCTATGCATGTCTAGCCATCGTAAGATGCCTTTGACAAAGGTCTCGAGAGCTTCGAAGCTCTGTTCCCCGCTATACTTGTCAGGGGGAGTTACTTTAACTCCAGCTTTGGCCAATGGAGATTTCTCCATTGTCGTATGTACATTTTGGTCAAGCATATACCTGACCATTCATACAAGAGCATTATCGCTCTCATTATTGGACATATTTAGTATGTCCCTATCATCCAGCTGTTGGAAGGGTACCGACCCTTCCCGATGATTCCTGACAGTGGTCTCACTGTCAGTGTCATTGTCTTCGATGCCATCGAAGGGAGCGTATCGTACGCTTTTACAGGGTTATCCCATATCACTGTTTCCCTAGCATTCTTGCTAGGTTGGATCGATTGATGTCGATCCTGTGGATTTAATAATCCAGCTTTACTCAATCTGAGTAATCGCTCATACTCCATACGAGTGCTTCAGGCCGCCGTGGCTGCCTGGTTAAGGTGGTCTGCAGGTGCTTGGTCTGCATATAGCTGTTCTAGCACTGCTGTCTTGGCCAAGAGATTGGTCCGAGCTCTACCAAGTGCTTGCTTGGGATTGGATCTATTATTAGATCTGTCAGTTGATTGTATCAACTCGGGGTCAATGTTATGTTGACCATTCGTCGATTCTTCATCGACATTTGACCAATGACTTGGTCGTTCAGAATGAGGATCAAAGTCCTCATTATTAGGGTCTTTGGGAGGATCCCTAGGGTGAGTATTCGACTTGCCCTTGGCATTAGTCAGGTATTTTTTCCTGATCGTGATTAGTCGTGTTCGCAAGGATCTAGTCCTTGCCTCGAGGGCATTATTGCTCTCATTGGTTTTTGCCAATAATTGAGCCACTTGATGGCTCATGTTGTGGATGGATTTTACTTCATCCATATGCTTGTTAATGGTGTCGAGCATCTCTTGGATTTGGTCGCCAAGTGCCAATTACTCGGGGTCTGGATCGGCCGAAGCCAATTGTTCACTTGCGTCAGCATAGTCTGAGTAAGTTTTAGGGAGGAGTGGGTCTCCGCTCCCTTCGTGAGGGTTGGGGGTCTGAGTGGGATCCTCAGACGTTCCCCACTCGCTTGCTGGGTGTGCAAGCTTGTCGGTGGCATGGGTGTTCCGTGTCGTAGGGCGAATAGTATTCGCCTCTGAGATGGCTGACGCTGTCTTGCTGGGATCCTTGCCAGGATCCATGGTGGGGTTGTTCCCACCTATGACATTGGGAGTGCTGCTGCTGTCAGCGACATCACCGGTCCCTGCAGGGACCTTGTCAATGGTTCTTTTCTTTGGGGCCATTGGTACGAATGTTCGTTCCTAATATTTGTAATGAATAACTTTGATGTATAAGTCAAAAAAGTGTAAAGACTATGGTCTTTACATTGTGTTAGTTTATCACACCTGTAAAGTGACTGTTTACAATTTATGTATTCAGTTACAATAAGTACAGGTATAAGTTCAACTGGGCAGTGCTAGTTGCTGACCCAGGTTTATATACTATAGAGTTACATAATGTAACTATATGTTATGTAATAATATATGTACCTATATGGACATGCATATATGTGCCCATAGAAGTCCATAAGGACTTAGAGTAATTGACGTGAAGTCAATTCAATGTATGTACCAATATACGTTAGATGCATATATGCGTCTAGCAAAGTCTACAGTGACTATGTACTAGGGACTATATATATATATTCCCTTACAATGTTCTTAAGTGCTATATGTGTAGAAAACACATGCTATAGTGTGGTGGCACGGTGTCTGGTATTATGATGGTGCTGCAGTTGCATATGTGATTCTGTAGCTTCTAGTCAGTTATTAAATTTATTGGTGCTATGGATTCGAGTGGTACATATGTATGTGCAATATAGCTAACTGACCATCATCATGTTGGTTCTATAGATCCTAAGGAGGTTTTTTAGGAGGCTGTGGTACAAACTCAATAATATAGGTCCCAGGTGCATAATGGATGGTCAATGTGAATGCCCCATGCTACAGATTTCAGGGGGTAATGGATCTGAGCCAAGTAAATACTGCGTGCTATAGGTTCCAGGTGCATGATAGATTCAATCCATTCAAAATGCTGTACTATAGACTCTGGGTGTGAAATCAACTTGATCCATTCAAAGTGCCATGCTATAGATTCCAGGTGCGCAATTGATTTGATCCATTCAAACATTATGATAGTGGATGGTCGATGCAAATACCCCATGCTACAGATTCCAGGGAGTAATGGATCTGAGCCAGATAAATACTGCATGCTATAGATTCCAGGTGCATGATCGATTAAAATGATTCAAAACTTTGTGCTATAGACTCTGGGTGCGAAATTGATTTGATCCATTCAAAGTGCCATGCTATAGATTCCAGGTGTGTAATCAATTCAACCCATTCAAAACATTGTGCTATAGCTACCAGGTTAAAATTGGGGAGATCCATTCAAAGCACCATGCTGTAGATACCAGGTGGGTGGTGGGGTCGGTCCATTCAAAGCAAGGTGCTATAGATGCTAGGTGCACAATTGGGGAGATCCATGTAAAGCTCTGTGCTACAGATTCAAGGTGGGTGATGGATTTGACGGATTAAAACTGTCATACTATAGATTATGAGGTGCATTATGGAATCAAGCCATGCAAAATGTCTGGCTTTCATAGCTCATAATTGGCTATTATCGCCTTGGTTCTATAGATTGTTGGGGTGTTCCTGTGTACTCAATATTTGGAGTCCCATGCTATAGGTCCTACACAGGCACCTGCTATCCAGGTACTGTTGATGGCACTGTAGATCTTTAGGTATGGCCTGATGTGCTCTGTATATGAAGAACCAATGCCTAGAATTCCAGGTGTGTGGTACACTCGCTATGATGGTGATTCATGCTATAGATACCTAGGTGTATCCCTAGCGGCAGAAACCTGCTACAAAGCTGTGCTATAGGTTCCAAGCGAACATTATTTAATAGTATATAGTGGGAGTGCTAGAGCTTGGTAGGGTGCTCCCTACCTGCCATGTATTTTACTATAAATCGAATCTGCCTTGTTATTAGTATTGTAAATATATTACATATACTTTTTATTTATTAAGGTCATTATATTTTTCTTCTCCTATGCTATAGGTTCCAGGGGGAGACTTACTGTGATTGCTGCTATAGATGGTCTGGACCTTTGGAGGTGGTCTATGGATGATCTACATATGCTATAGATTGGGGGCAAGGATTATCACAACTGAAGCTATAGGCTGCTAGGTTTCCCATCTTAGAATACACACATGCAGGGCCTATACTATAGATTTGTAAGTTCCTGCCTGCTGGCAGGAAATGGGGATGTATATGACTATAATCAAGTTGCTATAGCTGATAGCTATTTCTCTGATGTTACATTCATGCTATAGATTCCAAGTGGTTCCCTGATGGAACCCTGGGTTTGAGCAGGGTTCGTCCTCTGCTATAGATCCCAGGCTGACACTGCACATACTATTCTTGGAAGTTTCTGCTGTAGATCTGCGGCAGGTAGAATCAAACCATCCCATGCCGGAGATTGAGGGCTGGAGGGGTAGTATTATGGGCTGATGCTACAGACCTCAGGCAATGCCCTAAGTGCACTCACCAGATTCTCAGGTGTACCGGTGCTACAGATCCTAGGCCAGCAGTAGATAATTTCTGGGCAAAATAGTTGACTACCTACTATGCTATAGCATGGATCAGGCATCATACATCCAAATCTATAGCATGATAATCAACCTCTGGTGGAGGGATTTATAAAGTCATCCAGAGTAGGCTGTGGCTTGCTAGTGCTCAATATGAAAGCCACATTTATAAAATGGTATGGAAACTCATACGAGAGGTTGGCAGGCTGTATGAGGAGGATGTGGTGGGGTGTAGGGGGAAGTGGGAAGTTCCACACTCTTTGAAAATATTACCATTGGAAAGCCACATGCTGAAAACCCAAGGAGTGAAAAGAAACAGTCATCAGTAAGTCATTGGTTGTCCTATTATAAAATGTTTCAATAAAAGGAATATTTGAAAAATATTGGAATAAAAGCAATAATTCAGGAAAAATATTGGAAAATTTTAAATAATGCAAAAACATTCCTAAGCTTGGGTGCAGGTTGTTTCTGGATGAGAAAGTGCCAAATTAGGGCAGAAAGGCACTTTTTTGTGGAAGGTTCTGGGACAAGGGAGGGTTGGGGACCGTGGGAATGTCGGAAGGTTGCATCTTTAGTTCCATTGGAAAGCTGGATATTGAAAACCTTAGTAAGATTTCAATTTTTAAGTATTTCATCCAGTTTTGAATATCTTACTTAGCTATTGGTGGTATGTGGGTCCTTGTGGGTGTCTGACAGAAACTTTCAACGCCAGCTCCATCCTGCTTCCCACCACCACATCCACTTCCCACATCTACCACCACAAACACTTCCAGCTAGCATCCACTTGTCTAAATCATTCTTTGAACATGTGAGAATGCTTTACACTCTTTATTTAAATCTTATTGACTGTTTAAATGGGGTGAA
>KN837292.1:73467-84012 GCA_000827215.1 Sphaerobolus stellatus SS14 | reverse complement strand
TCCTCATACCTATACTAAATATTGTGATTTTTATATCTCCAGAACCGGTCTGCCGATTTCTTAGAAAACTAGCTAGATTTGTTCATCTCTATGCTAACTATGACATATAAAAAAATTAGAGCAAACGGTGGGACTCTGTTTGAATTATCTATTTCCCCCAGCTGGTAGAATGACCGACTTCATGAGGAGATCACCGATCTCCGTATCATAGTCGATGGTCTCCACAGGTCTGACAGCAGGAGCGAGTGATCCCGCCCGCCTACTGTCATGACTGACATTCACGCCGATACTGTCAGTCATACGCTCGGAGGTCATGACTTGACCCCCTCGTGTAAGCGTCAGCGAAAGCTTGATGAATCCGCGGACTTTCTAAATAAAGTTCGTAAACCTGAAACACGACCAGTACACTGATTGTTGCACATGTGGCAACTCTTATTGAGTTGGCACACAAACCCTATGAGTGTCCCTAACGCTGTTAGGGACGACGACGATGGCTTCTTCAGAGAAGAAGACATTGACGTAGCCGCTTGGCTACAGAAGATCAGTGCTGATCTTCATGAACCGTCCTTCATGCAACAGATGAAGGCCGTGTTTGAAAGTACCATCAATTTTGAGGCTACTCTCCGTGAATTTGACAAGAATTCACTTGTTGTGTCTCACCAACAGATGCGATGGCTTACGGATAGTTCGATGCCTATCCGTATCGAGTCCCGCATAAAGAAAGGACTCGAAACTAAGGGCCACAAAAAGGCCCCTATGCCAAAAGGAGCAGACTTCCTAGCTCTGCTCCTAAAACATTGTTCTTTATAAAGAACAAAGATATGGTAAAATCATACGGTATATGATGAGGGATGCTGAAAAGCGCCCCTTTAGTGCCGCCGGCCTTGAGCGCGCTGCATATATGCAGCGGCATCAGGGACTGTCTGCCCGCGCTAAGGGCAAGTGGCCTATGGTTGCGTTACCGCAACCATCATCGTCAAAGACTGGATCTACCAGTCAAACTGATACTCGTCGCCTCAACGAGGAACTTGACACGTACGCGAGTACGCATGAGCCCATCCTCCCATATGAGGATGATGCACCGCAAGGTACAGCCAACGTGGAAATGAACACGCCTAATGTGTCCAGCCCGTTGCAACCTCCTCCTGAGGAGGTTATGCAATATCTTGATGAAGATATTTACTCCTGACTGCTAGTAGCAGTCAGCTGGGGAGGATGTAACATATATCTATATATGTTATTATAAATATATATTATTGTTAATATATATTATTGTAGATAGTTAATGTATATACATTATAGTACAGTAGTGTGGACACCATAAGTGTTCACAACGGCTTAGTCATAATTACCGGACGCATTAGGCGCCGGCAATCTTACCTTTACTTTCACCACTGTGTACTACAATAAAACTCGAATAGATTGAGTTCAGTTTAGTACCTGTGTGAATAATGTAAGATTCAAAAACATTACTCACCCTGTTCTACAGAGTGTCATCAATCAGCAATTCTTTGTCAAGAAAACAAGATCGGATGGTGTAGTATTCAGTGGTGCCTTCAATCCGATGCCTGAACCGACCATTGCTTTAGTATTTACTGCGGTATTTCCTTTTTCCATTCTAACTCGACATTTATTGATGATATGGATTCTATAATTGCAGGTCCAATTTGCCATCAAACAATGGGCTGCAAATGGGGTATCCAATCCTATGAGAAATTTTCAGAAGAGCAATGGCACGCAGCTTATAAGACCCACCTTGACGGATTGGCGAAATGGCGTGACTACAACCAGCAGACGGCTAGGACCCTTGCGAGGCTTAAGCAGCGCCTTTTTGATATTGGGAGGTTGGTGATTTCTTTCTATTTCGCATTACACATTTGCTCATGCCTCCCGTAGTAAGACAGCGGGGTTTCCAAGTTAAGGCAGCCAGCGGAGAAGCTTTCGACGGTGACGTGCTTGCTCGAGCAGCAGCAGCTTTGCCCGACGACTGAAACAAATCATTATCATGTGTATCTTATCTAATACTATTGAAGAATTTTAATTTTATATTACCATTCTCGGTGGATTTATATAGTGAATATTGAAGACAAGGACCGCCCCTTGTATTGATACGGGAGACGATGACGAGCTACATAGATGTTACAGACAATTACTGTACAAATAGTCTGATTATCGATTTATACGTGTCACTACATATGTAGTATTATGACTACAGATTATTACACGCCACTACAGGGTCCAGTCGTCACTACACGGCACTACAGAATCGGGGGGTAGCTACAGCGCTACAGGCGCTACAGGTGCCACGTAGCGCCTGATACCAAGGTGCGTTTTTCCTGATGAATGTTGAAAGTCGAAATCAAGGTAAATAAGGTCTCCGTTGGCAACACAGTACGACGGTACTACTACATACATGGGTGTCACAGAGCGGAAAATGTAGAAAGCTTTAAGCAATGTCCAAAGGTCCTCGCTTCACTTTCTCTTCTGCTTGGCCTTCTGAGCAGCGCGCTTATCAGCAAGACCTCCTATTGCTCCACCCAGCATTGAGCCAATGGCGCTAGGCAGCAAAGGCATATGTCTTCCTATTTCTGCTGCTTGTGCGGCATATGACACCACAGCCGTCGCTAACTCCGCCTTGTCTCTCTCAACCTTGTCAATCCTGTTTTGAAGTTCTTCTCGCATCTTTTTGAGTTCCTCCTGCTGCTCCTTGTCTCGGGCCTTACGGGCCTGTTTGTACTCGTCACGAAGCTCAGCCATCTGCTTCTCGTGCTGGGCCTGGAGTGCAGCGAGCTGGCTGCCGAGCTCTTGACCTGCCTCGGTCTCTGATAAAGAACGTCCGCTCTTTATCTCGGTAACGATCTTGATGTCGGCCATGGGGGGGAAGGAGAGAATAGTACGTATGACCCTCTGTGCGGAGACGATAGTATTGTAATGGCGGAGGAGTGTGGCTCCATTGGCGATGAGCTCTTTGAAATGGCTGTTCATGAGCTCCTTTTCAGTCTTTTCCGCAACCTGATGATTCGTTTCGTCCCATCTTGTGGTAATGATGACGACGTTCTTCATGGCTCGAGGCCCGCAAAGCCGAGAAAACATACGAATGTTGCGCGTGGCGGTGGCGCCGAAGCGGATGTCGTTGATACGGTGAAAGTAAATGAGACCGTTGACAGTCTTCGTATCGTACCTTCCAAGTCAAAGACGAAATTATGAGTCTGAGATGGATCAATCGAAGATGACCTTTACGCGTACCACTTCATCAAGAAGTCAGTTACATCCTTAAGAAGTTTCGAGTCAGTCATATCCGGACGGTTGTCGTCGAAGCCAGGTGTATCGACTAATGCGACGTCGAACCCATCTTGGGACGACTGGTAGGACGAGATGTCCGATGTTTCTGGGTCAATGGTGGATCCAATCGTAATATTTTCATTCCCGGTCAAAAGCTTTATGAACTAATTTCTTGCCGATTAGAGCCTGAAGCTGTGCTATCGGAACAGCTTACCGAAGATTTGCCAGTACCAGTCATTCCCATAGTGCTAACGACAAGATTGAGTCCTTTGTTATAAAAGAAATTTTCCTTGCTTACAGAATCGTGATAGTCCCCTGACTAACGGGGACGGGATTGACGTTAGCGTTGGAATTGGCATCGGGGATATCGCCGGATTCAGAGTCGCTGTCCAAATCCGACCAGGACTCGAGCTTTGGGCGTTGGGCCTCTGAGTTGTCTTCATGGAATATCAGTAACGCCCGGCGATCTTCAAAGCCGAAGACATACCCGGCACTTTCCCAGTCGAAGATAGTTTATCCTGAGGAAGGTTGAGACTCTCCTTACTGCCTGGGACGAGTTAGACACCAAGGGGATACTAGCGGCGTCGTCACTTACCAATGTCTGCACTGTTCCAGTGTTGTTTCATAGAGAGGTTTTTAATTGGTTTGAGGAGACACCGACTTGTAAAGAGCTTATATACTGGCGTGGCCAACTCGTTGAGTCTTCATAAACATGAGGATGGCGTACATGTGAAGAAAAAATGAAGTGTGAGCTGCAGAAGAGTGATTTGTGACTATTAATGTGCACCCTAAGGCGAAATTGTCATTCTTTACAGAATATGCAGATTGATTCATTATTGAGTCGGCCCAAAAAGGTATGGCCACGAGGCTAGAAATCGCTGGCTTGGACTAGCGTCTATCCTATTCCGACGATATTGACCCTTTTAGTCGACGAAAATTTCTAGGGTACAAGTCAAAAAGTTAGAACCTCGTTCTTGTATGCCTTCCAAAAACGCGGAGTCCACCTGTACGAACAATGTGATAGGCTTGTGTATAGCCATGAGGTTACCAGACGTTCATCACCCTTCTCTGGAACGCCTTGTGTTCGAATTGGCGCCCATATATAGCTGACTCTATTCTATAGAATCCAGATCGATTCATTTAACTAACACAAACAACGAATGACCTCGAGGCTGGATATCTCGGCTTGCACGGCGGCCTCTATTCTATTCCAACGCTATTGACCCTTTTAGTTAATGAAAATTTCTAGGGTACAAGTCAAAAAGTTAGAACCTCATTCCTTGTATGCCTTCTAAAAACGTGGATTCCACCAGGACCATTTTGTCATTATCGATCTGCACAACCAATGTGATAGGCTTGTGTATAGCCATGAGGTTACTAGACGTTCATCACCCTTCTCTGGAAGGTCTTGTGTTCGGATTTACGGCGCCTATATATAGCTGACTCCTGGAAGTCGAGGCATTTAAGTTCTTTATAAGTCACTGTCCCCTACCTAGCTCGATATGAATCAAGACGGGAACAATGCAAAAAGTGGTGGGTAACTAGGCTGTTCAACATTTAACCCTGACACATGATGTCTAATTCGTCCTAGGAAGCAGGAAAGGAAGTCAGTATCAAACCACTCCGTGGAGGGAGGCGCAAAGTATGCATTTCGTTTCCCAGCTCCCCGAGTGTTACTCACCGCGACGACCATTCAGCTTCTTCCAATAGTGCTGATGCCAATTCGAAACAAAAGAGCCGCACAATTCTGTAAGCAAGGTTAACCTACTTTCCACAACAAAGAGCTCAATGTTATCGCTAGCGTCATGGGAATGAATGGTACTGGAAAATCATCGGTAAGCGGGTCTGATAGTACATATTTCAAACTCTGATAGTCAAGATACTAGTTCATAAAGCTTTTGACCGGAAATAAAGATATCAAGGTTGGACAGAGCATTAACCCCGAAACGATGGACATCGCGACCTACCAGTTTCTCCAAGGTGATGGGTTAGAAGTCACATTAGTGGACACGCCTGGTTTTGATGACACCCGCCCACAAAAGAGCGACTCAAGGCTTCTTGGGGAGATAATCGACTTCTTGTTGGAGAGGTATGCACCTCGCTCACCGGTCATGTTACACCCTTCTGATGATTCGTTCTTGGGTTGGAAGGCAAACCAAGAAGTCCATGAATGGTCTCATTTACTTTCACCGCATCTCGGATGTCCGCTTTGGCAACACCGCCACACACAACATTCGCATGTTTTCTCGACTTTGTGGACCTGAAGCCATGAGAAATGTCGTCATCCTCACCACAAGATGGGACGAAACACGACATCACGTGGCGGTAAAGGCTGAAGCTCAGCTCATGAATAGTCATTTCAAAGAGTTCGTCGACAATGGAGCCCAAGTCCTTCGCCATAATAACACTGTGGTCTCCGCACGTGGGGTAGTATCGTCTATCCTCGCTCTTCCTCCCATTGGCCACCTCCAGATCGTCGATGAGCTGCTCAGCGGACGTTCCTTATTTGAAACTGAAGCAGGTCGCGAGCTCGATAGCCAGCTGGCTCAGCTCGAAACACAGCATGTGCAGGAAATCAATGCGCTTCGCGAGCAGTATATCGCTGCGCATTCTGCAGCCGATAAGGCTCTGCAGGCGGAGATAAAAAGCTTACGAGAAGAACTTCTCACAAAGCTCAGAAAGGTGGAAAAAGACAAGGTGAATTTGGCACGCATGAAGGGCTTAACGTCAGTGGCAGCTCAGGGAGTGAAAATCGGCGCAAATATTCCCTTCCTACCTGGTGTACTTGGCCCAATGGTTGGTGGGGCATTAGGAGGTGTCGCTGACCATTTGATAAGCCAGGAAAGGAAGAAAACGGCCGAGGCCCAGGGAACTGGAAGCGGCGTGTTCGAATTCGCTCACTCGGACAAATACCCTCCTTACTTGAAACACATCCCCCAGGCGGATCGAATGAATATTTTAGACATCTTCGATTTCAGTGCCCTTGCAGAGACTACCGCGTCGTTGTTTTCACAACCACTGGCAAACATATTGTTCAAGATGCGGGATATGTCGCCTGACTTCACTACCGATCGGACTATGCAAGACATCGTAAACCGCAACCTTCGACTTCACAAAAAATCACGGCAAAACCCCGACACCAAGCGAAACATGTATTTCAACCCAAATATCGGGCATCGTGATGATTGGTACTCGGATTCCGTATTTGGTCAGCAGCAGTTTATTGGAACGAATCCTACCACTATCACTCGTGCATCCTCTTATTTGATCGATGAATTCATGACTGCCTCGCGTACTCAGCAACGGGCTGATGTCAAGGAACTCTTAAAAGGTGATCCTGTTAACTTTTATGTACAGGATTACAGTGACTTTCGCTCCACCATGGGAGTTTCTCCGAATGCTGATTTTGCATCAGAAGGACGTTACGGTTGCTCTTCTGTTGTACTCTTCCATCTCGAGCCAGACGGGAAACTACATCCTGTAGCTATCACACTGGATTACAAAGGGAGCATGCAACATTCGGTTACCATTTTCAATCGCCGTATCACCTCAACAATTCCTGGCGACGAGTCAGCAGACTGGCCGTGGCGTTACGCAAAAATGTGCGCCCAAGTCTCTGATTGGCTTCGTCATGAAGTTGCTGTCCACCTTGTCAACACGCATCTCGTCGAAGAGGTCATCATCGTCTCCGCTCATCGAACATTCGAACCTCACCACATAGTCTTCAAACTGCTGGAGCCACATTGGAACACCACTCTCGCATTGAACCAAGCGGCTCGTGAAACTCTGGTGCCTAAAATCATTATCGGGATGACCGGGTTCACTGAAACGCAAACATATACATTCCTCAAGGATGCGTACAGTAAATTTGATTGGACGGGTTCATATGTTCCCAATGACCTGCGTAGGCGGGGCTTCCCAATTGAGGACTTGGGCAAGCTCAAGTACCACAATTATGGTTACGCACGTAATATAGCCCGCATGTGGGAGATTCTACGAAAGTTCGTTGGCACGGTCCTTAAAACTGCATATGTTGGCGGTGATATCCAAGTGGCAGATGACCAGTCTATTTCCGCCTTCTGTCAAGAGGTCCGCTCTAGCAGTGGAGGCCAACTAGCCAGCTTCCCAAACATCAAAACTTTGGACGAGTTGATTGACTTTGCGACCATGTGCATACATGTTGCATCGCCGCAACACACCGCTGTCAACTATCTGCAGCAGTATTACCAGACTTTTGTTCCTAATAAGCCGTCCGCTCTCTATACCAAACTTCCCCAATCATTAGCGGAGCTTCAGAGTTACAGCGAGAAGGACATACTATTGGCGCTTCCGACCCGTCGACCACGGGACTGGTTGATCATGGCCCAAGTCCCATACCTGTTGTCATTTGAAATGCCAGACGAGAGCACTATTCTCCATTATGCGACGATGACGTCTGATTTACCCTCGACCCCGGAAATTATTCGCAAGGGGGCTAGAGTGTTGAAGGACGACCTCGAAGCCTTCATTTACACTGTTTTACAGTATAGTCGAGAACTCGATGACCAAAAAACACCATATCATGTCCTGGATCCCGCTCGAACTGCAATATCGATCCTTATTTGACAATCAGGGATATTTGGGTTTGATGCATTTCCTAGATAAAAACTATAGCAAGCAGGAATTGAGCTCACAACCGGCCCATACCCACTTTATAAACATACCATCAGACGGTCTTACCGTGGTCCAGTGGTATACCGTAGGGGTGGTACACCCTACGGTGTGTAGAGATAATACTCGACAATAGCTAGCGGCTTGGCTTTCTGGTACCGTAGCTGTGGTAGCTTCCGGCCTCCAGTTCTTACAGATACTATTGCCTGGCGTTCTTATTAAATTGGAAAATGAAATATAATAAATTGAATAAATAAACAGCAATTTTGGCCTGACAAACGTACCTTTGAGGGTATTCTACGGCGTGTGCCACTGTACCCTGGATATGCTAGATGCTGCATGGGCACTGTATCTGTCCATTGCATCCCCTTACGTTGTCTGCTGGTACTTGTAAGCTGTTACAGGTCGTTCCAATAGGCATACCATATACTGAGTCGTTCCATCTCACGGATGTACCCCTGTCACACTTTCTGCAGTCACCCCCTGGTTGTGGCTTACTGTAGAGGTGGTATAATTCAGGGTGTGTAGAGGTAATACTCGGCGATGGCTAACTCCCCGGTTCTCAGGTACCATAGCTGCAGCAGCTAACGGCCTCCAGTTCAATAAATTAAATAAATAAGTAAATACCAGTCCTGGCCTGACATATGTACCTCTGCAGTAACCTACGGCATATGCAGCTGTACCTTGGGTATGCTTGACGCTGCTAGGGGAATGGACCTATCCGTCACATCCACCTAACTTGTCTGTTGGTACTTGTGAGATGTTACAGACTGTTCCAAAGGACATACTGTATGCGTGAGTCATTCTCATGTACTCCTGTGATGCCGCCTGCGATCACGCAAAATTTACCTTGCGCAGCAAATACCCTCTCAGCTTGCCGACTGCAACCACTATAACTCAGCAGCAGCCATTGACTAATGTACCTCAGTGGCGCTTATTTGCGAATTGAATGTGGTACATATTCGCAGCTTACTCTTGCCCATGCTCATGTACCATGCTGTATCTAAATACATCCTCCCTACATTACATTATTTCGACTTCGTTCCAGGTACTACATGGTACAAATCCGCGTCTCTAGCACCGAGCTTTTTTAAGACCCCCTGCTCGAGATTTCCAGAATCGCCACCCCTCTCCTCAATCCCTTTGTATTAATATGTTGCTTTCTTTATTAGTAGTTTTTTGTGGCCAATGAAGCAAGATTTTGTCAATTCATCATGGCTCTCATGGATTGCGCTCAGACATAATTTTGCAGGAGGTACCCCCACTACAGAAGCCATGTAACAACAGAGGTACCTCTGTCTTAACCAAGGTCTCATTGGCATAATTTTGTATACTCGCATGTTCCCATGTATAGGCTTTTCAAGCATAATTCTATTAATGCAAACAGTTCACCATACTGCTCTAAAGTCTTGTTCTCTAGTATCTTAAACATAGCCGCTGTTCTTGCTGCATATGCTACAGCGCCCTTGAGAATGTCATGGTCACCTCTCCAAGCCATTTCTTGTGACACCCACTCCTTCTTCAACCGTTCAAATGATTTCCCAACTCGAAACCCTTCCGCTTTTAATAGCTTTCTTTCTTCTCAACCGTTCAAATGATTTCCCAACTCGAAACCCTTCCGCTTTTAATAGCTTTCTTTCTTCTCAACTGTTCAAATGATTTCCCAACTCGAAACCCTTCCGCTTTTAATAGCTTTCTTTCTTCCTCCCATCGTTCTAAGCTAGCCTTAGCATGTAACCATTCAAGCCGGATTGCTGTTTGAAGAATTAGCTTTGCAATGATGTGATGCTGACAGTCTTACCTTCATTCATCCAGCCTTCTACTGCACCTTCTACTCCTTCCATTGATTTGCCATCAAGGTCCAACGCGATCTTCCAAATCCACGATAGTTCCTTTGGTCCATTCCGTTAAAGTGTTGCCTCTACAGCATTCCGCTCTCCCATTTTCTTCCAATATGCTTGATCCGCCAGCCAATCCGACAGCATGACACAATCTTCCTTAACCAATGGCCTAAGTTGTTGCCAGGCATGGTGATCTGTCGGTACCATCTGTTCCCCTCTCAAAATTTCCAATGCATCCCATGCTTGCTTGTAGACCTGCCTCTATTTTCGAATGTGTCCTTCTACTCTCTGAATTTCCGTCTCTGCCCTTGTAGCAACTGTATATCCTGGATTCTGCCACTTGCATCGTACAAGAAAGGATTTTAACCCCAGTTGCATTCATATTTTCTTAAGGGCATCATGAGCTTGTTCAATCCTCAATTTACATTCAATAAGTGCATGATTTTTTTTTTGAAAAAGATATTTGTAAAGGTGCTGATTATGAGAGTAAGACCTATTTAAAAAGATGTTGATGATTGGGATATTTGAAGTTCCATTGAATTTTTAAAATTTGATCAAAGATCCCTTGACTGTAGGGTGTGGGAATATGGATCTGTTCTAAAAATAAAATGTAAAAATGAGAATAAAATGGAAGTCTAGGACCTGCTATTGAGATTGAATTTAATTTAGGTGGAGGACCTGAGGAGATATGAATTTTCTTTTGAATTCTTTGGGAATTGGGTGGGCTTTTTCAGTGATCAAAGATCCCCTGACTGTAGGGCATGGGAATATA